>JABJVR010001358.1:50352-96144 GCA_025773905.1 Chitala chitala
GCACATGACAGCGGTGCACATGCCAGTGGTGCATATGACAGCGGTGCACATGACAGCGGTGCACACGCCAGTGGTGCACACGCCAGTGGTGCATATGACAGTGGTGCACACGCCAGTGGTGCATATGACAGCGGTGCACATGCCAGTGGTGCTCACGCCCGCGGTGCACACGCCAGTGGTGCTCACGCCCGCGGTGCACACGCCAGTGGTGCACATGCCAGTGGTGCACACGCCAGCGGTGCACACACCAGTGGTGCTCTCCTCATTAACCCTGCACACACTCTGAAGGCATCTGTTAAGTATGCAAGATGTGAGAGATGAATTCTACAGAATTTTAGTCTTCTGCATACAGAAGATTGCAATAATTAAATTTGATGTCTATGACCTTCTGCATACCACTAATTGAACTTTATGTTCGATGTTTCCTTTGGGTAAATAAAAACAACTGACAGCAAAATCTGAAATCTTAGTTTTGCTAGCTGACCCCAAAAAGACAGTCCCCTTACTTAGTTTCCTACTTTATTAACAAATCATAGATAAATTAAACGTTCTCAATTTGTTATTAAAGCAAATCCTCCAAATTATATCAGATGTTAACGAATTCTGTTTTATGCAACACTACATTTTGTACCTGAAAAATTTGCATACTAGCAGGTCCCAGTTCAGACTCTGGAATTTTAAGGGAAAGCACATGTGCCCCCTGGTGGCGCCTATTGAGATCTGCATCACGGGAGTCCTCAGCGCGTTGGTGAATTGCTCGATATTGTTGCAGTTCCTTGGCCAGCTCTGTACGCTTCGTCTCTTCCTCTTTCTGCTGTTGCAGTAGCATTTCATCTTGTACCATCCTCAGTACATCTTGAGGTTGTGGGAAAGAACAAATGCTTACACTGAAGGCAATTTTGACCAGAGTGTAAAATGACATGTAAGTTAACCTGTGCATCCTCACCAAATGTTTTGTCCTGTTGGCCTTCTATCTCCTTGCGAGCACGTCTTTCTGCTGCCTGCTCTTCCAGTGTTCGCAGGTCTAAGCCCATTACCCGTGTCCGAGCATTAAAAATGCGACTCTTTCGTGCTGCTTCTGCAGCTTGGCGTCGCCCCACTGACAGTGCAGTCGAGTTGTCTACAGGGAGGTCCACTTTATACATCTTTCTGTTTACTGAGCAAGGCAAGGTCATCATGGCACAATTAATAAAACTGTACTTTAAAAATTATTATTATATGTAATTATTAATTAAGCATTTTGCTAAAAAAACAAATTTATCAAGTTTATACATTTTCCATATGGTTATAAACAGGGTTGCAGGGGGGGCAGAAGCACAAAGCACAAGGCAAGGTGCATATACACACACACACAACATTAAACATTATAAATTATTAAAGCATAATTTTAATTGAACATGAAATCATCTTTCACATCAATGGCAGAGGTTTCCATTTTACAACGATTAAATTAACCAGCATGCATAGAGACTGGGGTGGACAATTTGCTTCGCTTCAAACAGAGATGGTGTCCCCTTACCTCTCCCAAGGCCATGCCTTTGTTACACATGTTGACATTTGATTATGTTGCTACATAGCACATCGATTTTATTAGTCAAAAAGAGGCAGAAAGTTCTAGCAAGTCCGCTCCCTTCCCCTTTACTCTTTCCAGTTACAAATCCCTGTTTGTCAGGACAAGAGTCTAATTAGTCACTGAAGTGAACGATGTGGGTCTTTAATTTCTTAGGGCCTCCAACTTCCAGGGGCCCCCACCTCACCAATACAGAAACACATGCTAATATTGAGGATATTTAGTTATGACCCGCTGATTCATGTTAGTACAAGACAGTGATAACTGAAACAGTGATTTTCTAGTCAACCAGTATTACACGGTTTTGCAACACTGTGTGGTCACACAAGTCGAAGTGTTCTGCAAACATATCTCTAGGGGAGGTGATGCTAGTGAACACACTCAACACTGACAGTAGTCAGCTAAGACTCGTTTGTCAATCGCATGCACACAACATGGAACATAACTACACAACTTGGCCTAACTAAATTAACAGATAAATTAATGACATTTAACAGAAACATGATAAAAACACAAAGATTTTACAATGTATTTATGAACTGCTTTGAGAGGATCTTCAAGTCAGAAAAGGCTTAAAGCCAGACATGGCTTGCAGGGTTGCCCTGGATACCCCAGCAACAAGACCATTCCAGCCCAGCCAGATAAGAAAGATGCTCTCTGGCACCTTCTCTGACAGGACAATGTAAACAGAAGAAGATAGCGTAGTCAACCTTGTGACACAGATCAGCCAACAAGAGTTGAGAGAAAAGAGAGTTACAGAGAAAAGTTAGAAAAAGAGAGAAAAAGAGTTATTAAAAAGAGTTCAGGAAAATCACATTTTAACAGAGAAATGTGCAGGCCTATAATAAAGTGTTCACAACATTTATATATTGATCAAACTGCTCACAGTTACTGATGTAGTCGCTATTTATATTTCGTCATTATTGTAGATTATCTTTGCTTACCGCCAAAAACATACATTTGGGTTAACAGAACTTTCCTTTTCGTGTGAGAGCGAAAAAGTCGTAACTGTAAGATGTTTTACCGTGTAAAAATCACATTTACTGCCACCCTTTGGAACTGCACTGTTACTTACACACACACACACACACACACACACACACACACACACACACACGGTATGTGTAATAATATGATATACAAACAAATAACAGCGTTAATAACTTTTGAAACGGTAATATTTCAAATAAGCATTAATGATACCAAGCAACACGTAAATATTTTTTAAATTAGTTTTTGAAACATCATGTAAGATAAAAATTTAAGGATGTTTAAAATGCTTTAACAGAGGAACAAGATGTTCATTCTTACGATGTTAATTGCAGTCTGATAGAAAAATATCAGTTTATTAAACTTTAGCCAATAAATTAAGACTTTTTTGCAGAAGTATACTGCAAACAGTTACGCAAAACCTTTTTTAAACATTCATTCCTAACTGAAACGTGGATCTTGGACTGTACATTGACGGCATTTCACGTTTATATCAGTCTGATTATACAATGTTAGACGCATAACTTACAGGCAGTTTTTAATGGAGTCTGTGCGAAAGGTCTGCTTCCTTTACTTTGTTTGGCGTTTATGTCACCATGGAAACGCATCGCCGGAAACAAAGCATTGGTTGCTGTTGCTTTCGGGACACGTGAGCGGTCGCCATAATGCCTTGTTCGGGAACTGGTCATTGTCCTCAGAGACGATAACTTCCCCTAACTTTGAATAAATAATAACGTCTTTAAGAAATTTTTTATACACGTGGGAAATTCTAGTCTATTTCAGGTTATATAAACGTACAAACTACACAATATTAACTTTATGAAACAGGAGCTGTTACTTTTTGCTTTTGGTTAGTTTACTTAGTTCACTTTTTCCTGTATGCTGTGTTTTTTTTCTGGGGCTTTTGGGCTGTATCCTTCTGAAGGTACATTTAAAAAATAATTAATAGTATGAAAGTACAAAAACGTTGCTATGGTTTATGCCCTTGATCTTTTTGTTTTCATTATAATTTAATTATAATCTTTAACTTCCTTCTCCACAACCAAGTAGTGTACTTTTTTACTAGCTGTTATATTTACACCTTACAAACCTTACCAAATATTTAATTTAAAAGAACTGATACACCTCAATATAATCAACAACATTTTGCTATGACAACTTTATTAATATATAGTGTATGCTTTGTCGAGGCCATCCTTGTCATCATCCCAGCCTTGGTAAACCTGCAAGAACCAGCCACAGCCTTTCAACAGCACTTAGTCATTGTAATGTAGATGAAATATTTGCTGAAAATTTTGTAAAGGTTCTTAACTTCTTGGCTCATCTTAATTTTGTAGTAAATTCTGGATCACCAGATTTGGAACATGAGAACTGACCAGTGTGTGGGTGATGGACCACCCACCTCTGAATTTAGGGAAATGGTAAAAACAAAAATCTATTTGTTGCAGCCTGACATTTTGTGGGATGTGCAAATGTAGTTAATGGGTCTTAACACAGTATTTGACTACGGGTAGAGTCAATTCTACATGTTTTCTTTATTGATTGTCTGTGTTTTGTACAATGAGTTTGAGTGCCCTGAAGGGCATCTATAAATACACATTATTGTTGAAATTGAAACAAGCCTGTTCCTATATCACAGTCAATACCATATAGATCTTTTTATTTCCCTATTGCAGCATTTCTGTCGAGTACAATGTTGTCCTTGTGGTTTTGGCACATGTAATGTCACTATATGTCCAGGTACTATTGATAAAATAGCACTCATATTTGGTATTTTGTCTTTCTGAATCCATTTTCCAGAAAGCTGTCTCTTTCACTGACTGCAAGTGAAGTTAATTCTACTGCCTGGTTGAAATGTTTGTGCCAAGCAGGCAAGAGAGGTGAGGCCGAATGTGCAAAAGGGAGGCTTTAATGTGGGACAAAACGAAGGTACAAACATAGGTAATGGGAGTAACAAGGCTAAATTACAAACAATAGGGAGAACCACACCAAACTACAGATAACAGGGAAAACAATGAAGGCTTGAAAATAACCACAGGATTCTACAAAGACAGCACAACCATGAAATGCTTACCTGTTCTTTGACACTATGCATTTTCTTTGATTTTAAATGTTTCAGGTCATTCACACAGCCAGCCTAAAATTATTTATAACTGTCCATGCTCTTACTTCTGCAGGTTATGGATTTCCTATGAAATACAACATTATGTCTTCAAGTTGAATATAAGTACACTAATGCCATTTGCCATCAGGGATCTAAATAAAACATCTGGAGCAGATGTGTCGTATGTCTTACCTAAATTCCTGTAATAAATTCCCTATCCTATGTTCCCCCATTGTTTTTCTACCTTAATGTTTGACTTACTCTAGACTGGGTCATAACAGGTGGTAACCGTCTCCGCTTAACATTCAGCACTTGTTTATATTTTTCATAAAGGGGCAAAGTATACATGCCCTGTGGCACAAAGGAGAAGCTGCCACTTCATTGTAATGGGCCAGACACAAAAGTGCATCCTGCCACCCAATGGATAGTTTGTGAGAGATGGGCTGCTCCTATTTTTAATGCATAAATCCTGCTTTACATTTGCTGCAGCTCTGGTTTTGAAGGCATGCAGTAAGTGCATTTAGGTATTTTACTGATTATACTAAACAAAAGCAGTGTTTAGCCAGTGACAGCTGTGCATCTAACTTTGAGGTAAGTTTGAACCGTTTCATCATCTGTGGTTAAATGTTGAATTAATATGCTTCTGTGGATGCTTTGTGGTAACAGATGAAATGTGTTTGTAGACATGTACATGCAACCATCAGTCTGCTAGAAGATCAGTCTGCTAGTGATGGTAAAAACTGGACTTTTGAGAGATCTAAACATTTGGAACGATTGATCAATTGAAAAGATACAATCTTATGCAACGCTTGAAATGCCTTATCACAGTGACATCTAGTGGCCAGTTGCAGCTAAATGGAGGCAGCCGTTTAAATTAGGGATGAGAATCGGTACCAGAAGCACAACGTGTTGCAGAAATGTGCAAAAATATAATGTACTGTTATATCACTTATGTTGTTATACAGTTGATACGGTTGTATGATCTATAAACAGAATAATACAGTATCATGAAACTTGTTAAATTGTCCTTAACTATGAAACATAAGTGCAGGTTTGGGGGACAAGAGACTAAGATGTTGTAATGAATAGTCAAGCTGCAGCAAGGTCCAGTTGCAGAGTTTTATTCCAAAACCAAGACACAAAGCAGGGTAAAACAAAAACAAGGAACCATGGATGGGGCATTAACTAGAAACTAAAGATAACAATAGGAGTTTTACCCAAAGCACTTGGAGCACTATGACACTTTGCAAACATACAATTCTACACACCTACAATAACCAGCAAAGGCTCAAACATGAGGGAACTTAAACAGAACTCAGGCAAACGAGACACAGATAGGAGGCACTAATAACTAATTACATTGAATCATTGGCATGAAACATGAGGGGTGACACCTAGGGGACATGAGGAGGTATGACATGGTTGGGCGTGACATGTTATATATTATATATATATATCATTTCACAAATATATGTGAAATAGGATAGTTAAATAGTTATCAACATGTTTAAACTATTGGGGTTGTGAAAAAATTCAGACATCAAAATGAGGTCATGAGTCAAAAAAGGTTACACATGGGAGATTTTTCATTAGTGTGGTAAACGGGGTGATGTCAGATAACACCCAATTACTGATCAATAATTTGAAAAACATTTTTGTTACATTTTTAAATGATTCAATATTTAAGAGTTTTTGGAACAACGTAATCAGATCCTAATGCAACAAGATTGGGTATGGGGGCACATATACTGAATGTTTCGAAATGTTTGAAAACTATGACATAATAATGTGTCACTCGGTATTGACATGCAACTTAGATGTTTTGATACAGACTTCAGTACACTGTTTCGAAACAGAAGTACCACAGAGGTTTCTAAACGTTTCAAAATGCTGTGTTGATTTTGCGATTGCCACTGTTTGCCCGATCCCCCTTTAAGTTCGTTTGCCCTACCTCCCACACATAATGCTTTTGTTTTCTTGTTTTTGCCTTGACTGACTACCTGACAGTCTGACTCCAGGCTTTGAACCCCGGACTTGGCTTTCGGCTGTACTTTGGAACGTTTCCAGTACAAAACTACAATTGGCCCTGCTTTTCTTGTTGCCTTCTTGACAGAACATGAAAACCTAATTCTTTGTGCATACCATTCTCCCATGCCTATCCTCTTGCTGGCCATCACCCAGTCTCTGGAGAACAAGCGCAATGACCTTAGGGACAGGGTTAAGTTCCAGGTAGACGTTTGGGACTGCAATTTCCTGCACTTCACCAAAACATGACTGAACCCAGAAGTACTGGACCATGCCATCAGCCGGCCAAATTTTTCTTGGTTTACTGTATGGACAGAACAATGGAGTCAGGAAAGTCATGAGGAGGTGGTGTGTATGTGATGATGAAGAGTGTAAGCACTGGTTCGATAGCGCTAGCAGTGTTCCTATCACACGCTTCTACACGCCAACCTGGGCTCCTGACCATCAAATGTCATCCTTTCTATCTTCCTCAGGAATTTACTTTGGTTTTAGTTATTGTCATTTATATTCCACCACAGGCAGAAATGGACACTGCCTTCTGTCAACTACACAAGGTTCTCGCTCCATATCAGGATTCGGATGCTGCACTCTTTGTAGCAGGTGGCTTTAAAAATGTGACTGTCAACATGCACAGTGCCAAATTTGTATATCACTTGCCATACCAGGGCTGAAAAGTCCTTGGACCCTTTCTGCATTCCATTTACAGTTGGCTACAATGCATCCACTGTTTGGGAATTCGGACCATACCGCCACCTCCCTCATGCCTAGATACAAATAAAGGCAGAAACAGGAAGATGGTTCAAATGGAAGTCATGTACTGGATGGACCAATTGAAGGCCGCTTTGCAGAATTCTCTAGATGATGCTGACTGGGTCTTGTTCAGGTGCAGCTCTGATGACATCAATGTGTTTATGCATTGAGTTATTTATTGGGAAAATGTCAGATGATACAGTTAAAAATTTTTATCCCAACCAGAAACTATGGGTAAATAATAATCTGTGATGCTCTAAACCCTTGCATCTTTGCCTTTAATGTGGGGCTCGCCTCTGGGAACACAGTGGAGTATAAGGCTACATCCTACAATGTGCACAGAGCATTAAAAACAATGATATGGTAGCAAATTAGAGTCACAGTTCCAACAAGGAGGCTCTAGGAGCATGTGAGGAGGGCTTTCAGGAGAGTGAACACCAGGAAGGCAGTAGGACCCTACAGCATCTCAGGATGGGTCCTACACTAACCATCTAGCATGGTGTTCATGGACATTTTCAACCTCTCTCAGGCAGAGTCAGTAATATCCACATGTTTTAAACAGTCCTTTATCATTTCTGTCCCAAACAAACCCCAGCCTGCCTGCCTCAACAACTATAACAACTGCTTTGAAAGGCTGGTCAGAAACTTCACCTCCTCATTACCAGAAACCTGGATCCATTACAATTCTCATGCTGTCTCTCATGCTACTGATGACGCCATTGCATACCTTGAGCCATCTGGACAGCAGGAAGGTAAATTATGTTAAAATGCTGTTTGTTGACTACAGTTTAACATTTAATACTAGGATTCCCTCTGAAGTCACCACCAATTTGGAGGACTTTGGACTTAACCTGTCCCATTCATTGTACATGTTTGATTGCATGGCCACTTCTGACTTTTTCACTCCATTGTGAAGCATGGTGACAACACTGATGTCGTGGAACTGATATCTGATAATAACCAAAAGGCCCTCCTGAAGGAGATCAAAAGACTGGACAAATGGTGCCAGAAGGCCAACCTCCTCAACATCAACAAGACAAAAAGTCTTGATAGGGCACTTCAGTACGAGGCAAGAGAGAGGCTACCATCCCCTTAAAATCAATGGGACCACAGTGGAGAGAGTGACGTTTCCTAGACTGTGGTGTTCACATCATGTAACACTGCATAATTTAATGACACAAGAATATAATTTGAATGACAATAAATGTAACAATAGGTTTATTAGTGACATTTAAAAAATCTATTGTCTCATGATTATAGAACGGATAGATATGTTGTTCCCTATGTGGGAACTCCATCTACTATGTTAAAGCATACTCAAAATTCATCAACTGGCCTATTCCACCAAAAATGAAAGAAAGTCACTTTAAAATTCACAAGGCTTATTTTGTTGCAGAATTTCTTAATAGAAGATTCAAATTTGAAATGAATGTCCAACAGATTTTGGTTAGATTAAATAATTTTATTAATATTAAATAATTTGACACTTCTCATTTTCTTCTTGATATGAATAATTTCAATGTGTCTATTTCTGCTATGGTAAATGTGATCATTGTGTTGGGAAAGTATCATATACATTGTTGTAAATGGACAAGTAATAAAGCCTCCTTTGTTTGACTTATCAATGATTTCAAACTTTATTTCTTATCACTCGAAAAAATGTGATGCAGCGCAATAGCAAGAGGCACATGTGGAAACATCTCGCCTTTTATTTCGATTTTGACCATTTGCTTTTGTCACATGTGCTTTTATGGATGTATTTATTTGAAAAATGACTGAAAGCATGCTATGTGGACTGCCTCTTAACTTCCTCCCTTCTTGTTTATACTATTCTTTTCAATTATCCATACTCTGGCTTTGTATCTTATGTTGTTTTAAAGTTACAAAAAAGTTAAAGTTAAAAAGGCAGGTAGATTCTGATAGGAGGAGAGTTGGGTAGTGCTGCTGTTAGGCCACAGGAGGTGAGCACTGATATTAATCTATTTGACATTTCTAATCCATATCTTGTAAATTACCGGTTTGTACTGTCCTCTCTATGCACACTCTTCCTAGCTTGTGGGTTATGGGTCTCTCGCCTGTCCCTGCCTTGCTCTCAGGACACCGTGCTCACAGTTCAAAGACAATGGCTGTGAATGGCCAGTGCCTGGAAAAGACTGAGGCTGACCTAAGCCCACTGCACATGCTGCCTACCATTGACTGAGCTTTTCGACTGGTTGGAGAGGGTTTCAACAGATGTTTAGATATTGGCTGAGAAAACCCAGAAAAGGGAGAACAGACAAAGGTTTCGGCACTTTGTGGGAACTATGCCACTGAGCTGTTGTAATAAAAATAAATCTTCCTCCAGAAAAACATAGTACAGCAAGGTGTTTGCTTAATTTAAGGATACCTTAGAGCAGACCAAATTAAATAAAAAAAAACTGTAATTGTTTTTTAATAACTGTAATTTGTTTCCAGTAACTGAAGCGTCTACAGGGGCGAGCATTACAAAAGGCGCTATATAAAAATTAACTGAATTGAAAATTATTTATTGAAATAATAATTCAAATGTAATTTTAAATACCATACTTTCAGAAAAATATTATTTAAAATATTTCAAATAACCAGAATAATTTATGCATTTCAATTAGCTACAATTACTGAGATACAGTAAAACTTGCTGAGCAAACAGATGATTCTTAACAATAGACCATATTACATGAAAGTCACTTTGTAATGACCAACTGCTTGAGGTACGTGCCCAACAACCATCTCAACATGACTCGTAGTTGGTTGATTGGTCCTGATGACTGGTGTATACCTACATATAGAAAGTGCCCCAGCATTCCCACTCAACAAGGGGAGGCATCCCGCACCGTTACTGTGTTCACTGACACTCCTTCATGATTATGTCTTCTATTGAGTTAAAGTTACCCTCGGTTTCTGCTGCTTCATTAGCACATCACTCACCAAATTAAACTTTTGGGAGAGCACGTCATGCTGTGCATATCAGCAGAGAGATACAGGAGAATTAGGGTCCTTTTTGTGAATACTGGATTTATAAATAAGGCCACAATCTGGTTATGCATATTGTTAAATTCTAATTGATAAATATGATAGCTGAATGGGCTTACTGTAATGATATCATTTGCAAAAAATCAGTATGCTTGAACTAAATTAGTGCATGTCACACGTGCTACGCTTATCTATCTGAACAGCTAGAAAAAAAAATTTATTGAAATCTGGTGCTAGTACAACTATATGTAAGAAGGCGGTTCCCACCCAGGCATAAGAAACCTCCTGACTTAAGATCACTTACAAGATTCCAGTTGAGGTGGTCATAAATCCTAACGTTTTAGGATCCTAATTAACATGTTCCCCAGGCTTTCCTGTATGGACTAAGGACATGTGGCAGTTTCCATGTAAATTCACTCAGATTAGGTGATCAAGGAAAAGATGAGTCTTCTTTTAATGTAATGCCCCCCTCATTAAAGCCAAGCAATTAAAGCACAGATGTGTAAACCCTAACAGAATCCCCTATCTGAAAGGGTCCTTACTATAGAAAACCTTGCCTACTAGATTATGTTTACATACCTCATCTTGTACATTCAGTTTAATGATGTCAGAGCAATCTCTCAAAAGGAATAAAAGCCTTTGTGACAAACCGTCACAATCTCTGGGATCCTTACAGTGTTGAACTGAAGAGTTTTAATTTCCATAGTGAATGTAAACATGGAGCATTTTTGCTCTGTAACAACATGGGTAGATATGCAAAATATGTCTCTGACATACAAATTCTGACAGAGTCAGAAAAGCACAATTAAATATTTCTTAATTATCAAGTAACTGATAAGAACATACTGTCTGAGAAGAAAAAAAAATCCTTGGAAAGTTGTCCCTTATTCACAAAAGCCCTCCTCCTGCACAGTGATGACCACAACCTACTTGTACCCGACAGACACTGTTGTTTCTGTCCTTGTGGTCCATAGATATACAACTTGTGCTGCATGCAGCTTGAAAGTGTGACCATGAACATGGTATTTGTGTCTCTCTCTAAGTCATCAGTAGCCTGTGTTTCAAAACAATGGACAATCAGGAGTGGCACCATAAAGTTCATAATAAGATTAAGTCTTGTTTTCACGCAAAATGGTAATGGCAGTGGTGTGCTCCAATATCATGTACCCCGTATGGTGAAAGACGAACAAAAAAAGGTAACTGCAGTTTTTCTGTATAAGCAAAAATGGCTCTGTATTCCGCTCTTCGATTGGTTCAAAAAATTATTTTATGTGACTGGCTTTTGTCAGCAGTGGCATCAGGAGGATGTTCCATATATGCTGTTTCCCAAGATGTCGTCCAGCTCCATGCTATTTGACTGCATTTGCTCCAGCCTGGGGAAAATAACGATTATAGCAAACTGGTGATTGGGGAAAACAATATGACATTTAAATACATGAAAATAGACGAGGAGTCCGCAGGAAAAACAAGAATAGTCACAAATTAAGGAAACTGGGAAAAGAAATACAATTGTATTTGTCAATCTGTGGTTGAAATTGAGATGCTTACACTAAATATTAAATATACAGTAGTCTTTCAAAATTACCTTTCTAGGCTATGTTCATTTTTCCAGTTTTTTCATTTAATAATGTAAGTTCATGGTAATTTCCAATTTCTTTATTATTTTTTCCTTTTACTATTTTCTTTTTCATATACTGTTTCTTTCAAAATGTTTCCAGTAATCTACTTACTTCATATTCATATGCTAACCAATGCAATGCAACTATGCCTGTTTTTATAGACATTGGAATGCAGATGCTTGCCTGCATTGTAATGAAAGGGGGATAAGTCCCTAAATGAGAGATAGTGAGTATTCTCATTTCTCCTGTGGAGTTGTCAGATTTTCTGTATGATTTTGAATTCATTTAGAGAATCAGTCTGAGTGTTCAATGAAGCAATAGAACTTGCATGTTTGGGAAGATCCCAGCTGTGTTCAGGTTATACTGTCCAGGGCTGGTGGGATAGGTGACCTGGAAAGACGAGCTGAAGCCAGAAAACATGGCATCAACAAAGGGCTTTATACAAGTTAAACTTTGACTTCCACCATATTATCAGGACTCCTGGGCTGTTTTAGGCCCATGACACAAGCTAACATCAGATAACTAGCTGACTGCTGCCTTTATCTGGGCCAAAAAATGGCACTTGAACACACCGCAAAAACAACAGCCAGTAGGCATCTAGCATGTGCCTGCATGAGAGAAAATAAAGCCATACACTGTAGTTATAGCTATCGCTTACAATATACGGTTTACATGTGTGTTACACGTTTTAAATCAGCCTGCACTTTCATTGCAAAAAAAACCTTTTTTCAGACCATGATTAAGCCTGTTACTATGACAAAGAACCTACAACAAAAACAACAATTAGAAAAAAGTAAAAGCAAAAAGTGCTGTTTGTAACATGGTGACAATAAGTTCACCATTCCAGTAATATGGGTCCAGCAACATTGACTGCTGAGACCACATCATTTCACATCTTAAAATCAGCCATGACCGCCGAGTACTCGTATGCAGTGGATGTATACACACAGACAATTTTGTTGGTACCCTTCCATTAAAGAAAGAAAAACCCACAAGAGTCATTAAAATAACTTCAAATTGACAACAGTAATATGTAATTTTATGAACATCGATTAATGAAAATTAGACATTGCTTTTAAATAGTGATTCAACAGAATTATTAAAAAAAACCAACTAATGAAACTTGCCTGGACAAAAATAATGGTAGAAAATATTGAAAATAATTTTACCATAGTAGCATGTGTGTCCTAAAGTATGTCCTGTAATTAGTATCAGAGGTTTCCTCAATCGTGCAAGTTATCTTGCAGTTAGTTAGCCTACTTAATTGGTGAAAAGTACTCGGCTGTCAGTGACAAGCTATTTCAGTGACCATTGTGGGTTTCTCAGTTCTTTATTGGAAAATATCAACAAATCTGTCAACGTCTATATATGTACATTTAGTATTCTGTAAACAGCTTCAGATGTACTTTGGTACCTTTAAACATTTTAGTTAAACCTGGTTTACATAATCATAATGTATCATTATAATACCATCAATCATACCACATCTTCAAGCCAAAGTGTCAGTGTTTTTTACCCATTGAAAATTTTAAATTTTTACTACTACATATCAATCTCCTGTTAATTTCACTGCCACGACTTTATAGTTACTGGGATCTGTATGGTGACTGCTAAAGACGTGCTTCCTCCAGTAAAACAAACAAAAAAAAAAAAAACTGGGGTGACAGATGTCCCCTGACTCCCTGACACTGTCTTACTGCTTGGTGTGTCACAGCAATACTCACAGTGGAAAGAAGGGCGTGAGTGGTAAAGCTCCAGGTCCCATCGGGTCCCTGAGACAGACCACAGCTTGTCAAACACTCACAGGAAGATATATGTGTGTGTTTGTGTGTGTGTGTGTGTGTGTGTGTGTGTGTGTGAGAGAGAGACTGCAAGTGTGTTTTCAGAGTTTGACTCACGGATTTGGATAAACTGGACCGCCATACGTTGGAGGGAGAGAAGAGTCTTGAGGAGTCTCACAGTTGGGCGTTACGGAGGAGATGGGGGTTGGAGAAACCGAACGTGTCTCCCTAAAACAGAAGCCTCACAGTAAACAGACGCAACACTGATAGCTACAAATAACCACCAACTTAAGAATGTACACTGAAAGCAGGTTTCAACCAGAACAAGTTCACATGAGCACTGTTACATCCTGACACGTCTTCCTGTTCTGACCTCGAGATACGACGACCCAGAGAGGACCAGTGCTGAATGGTGGGCACAGCCATCAATCATCGATGACACAACCGATAGGCAACAAAGGCAACCAAGCAGTGACCAAGCAGTTCCGGGTTTCCGCACCAATAAAAGACCATCTTATACAGTGTGGGGGTTGCTGAGTGAGGAATGTTAGTAGTTGCGTGCGGTGAATTTTGAATTTGTTAAGTTTTGCTAATCATGTCTTTTTGTTTGCATTTGGATATTTCTTGTTGTTTGAATTGTGTTTTTTTTGGGGGTGCCCAGTCTCATTTTACATTTGTGGTATTCTATTGGTTTGGTGGTGAGTTCTTATGTCCTTTTTTCTGGTTTTGGTTTTCTTTTGTTTTGTTTTTATATTGTTATTTTTGTTGGGAAGTCACGATTAAATGCCAGTATTTGTATGTTTTGTTAGAGTAGGTAAGTTGTGTTTTCTTTTCTTTCGTCTGTGTTTTATTAGGTAGTTGGGTTTTTATGTTTGTTTCTAGATTGTTTTGTTTCATTCTGTTTGTTGCTTTGTCATTTACTCTGGTCATTCATTTGTATTAATTCTTCAATATCTGTAATTTCCTGTGTAAAGTGCTTTGAGGCACATTTTTGCGAAAGGAGCTATATAAAAATAAACTGAAGTCACTCTTCCCTGAAAGAAACCTTTTTGTTTTTGTTTCCCCCTTGAAAATAATCCACCTTATTTTCCCTTGTATTATTTACCCCTTTTATTGTAATTATTCTCTATCCTCCATTGCTTATTGTTGTCACACCCTAAAAATATTACATGAAGTCCTCTCACATCCCTCATTACGTGGCTCACTTCTCCCGCACCTGATTTCTCCTTTAGCTTAAGGTGTAACAGACCGTAACAAGCATGAAATGATATCTCTCTGCACATCAGCTGAGAACTCCGAACAGAGACTTACAAAGCTGTCAGGAGGCCACACCCATGATTTGGCAACACTAGAGAGCTGACAGAAATGTTCCATTTTTAAACAATTTTGCACATTTATGTCACATACTGTTTTTTCATAGTGATTTTTGTTATTTCTGGTTGTTCTGTTATCTTGTGCTCTTTATACAAGTCCTGCGTTGAAAATTAAACAAAAAAGACAATGTTTAATTCCAAAGAGTTTTTCAGTTTCCTCAGCGTTGTCCACGCAAATCAAGATTTAACAACACGTGAAAGTAATTGCAGCTGCTTAACCACACATTTAAGTTAACATTTTATTCCCTTGTTAAGCATGCACTCAGAAAATGCTGCATATTTTTGTCAGTATTGTAAAATGTGAGAAAATGGGGTAGTGCTTGCAGTGCTTAATGATTTGTTTTTGTGAAGTTAGTGTGCTGGAGGCGCAACTATTAATCTCACCTGGCCACCTTGGTCTGCATGATGACTCCAATGTATCCGTGGCTGTGTCGCTGTGGATCATCTGTGTAGAGACAATGGATGCCAATGTCACTGAAATAAAGCCTTCGGCACAAGGTATATTGCACTTGTTAAAAGGGCAGGGGATATAGTGAGATGTTCAAGTGTCAGTGTTAAGTGGGTGCTCCTAAGACTAATAACTTTGGGACATCCAAAGTTATCAGTTTGGGACATATTTATGACAGTGTGGGCTTCAGAAGTAAAAACTTAACCAGCTTGCTGAACCCACTACTGAGTGTAGAGACGCTGTCAGTGAGAACTGTTGCTCTTTCTAGGCCTCAGTTGGATGGATTTTTGCTAATGCCACTGAACTTTTGAGAGAACAACATGGGGTGTTGCAGGAAGCAGCCCGCTATCCTGGTTTCATATATAAAAATATACACACATTATATATATATATATATATATATATATATATATATATTATGTATGTGTGTATGTATGTTTTTATAGATTTATATATATATATATATATAGAGACAGAGAGAGCGAGAAAGAGAGAGAGAGTGAGAGAGAGAGAGAGAGAGAGAGAGAGAAGGCCCATAACCACATCCTGCAAATAAGGGTTATAACACCAACATTTCCTTTAGCTGTTTCAGACATCTCAACACTTCCTTTCCCTCTGTTTTGGGTAAACACAACTTCTTTGACTAGTTTACCAGGACTACGACATCAAAATAAAACTTTAACATTTGTAAATTCAGTACAACACGGACATGCAGTCCAAAATTTTGGACTTTATCAACCCATGTTATTCTGGTCCTTGCTATTTACTTTTTTGTACTTAAAAATTAGTTATACCAGCTAATGCAGCCTTTTTAGATCCTGAGTGCATAATGATTAGAGCCTTACCTGTGTAGTATTTTTTAAAAACATCATTTTTGGGCAAATCTGGATACAGATGAGTGATGAGCTCAATGTCTCGAATGCGGTCGCCTAGGCATCGGATTTCCAGGTCCCTTTTGGTGAAAGGCTGGATGTTTTGGATTTTTCTGCCACCATCTGATGATGATGATGGGATATAACAGAAAAAAACTATTAAATCAATAATAATACTCCAAAAGACCTATCTGCAGAAATAAAAACATAAACTAAATGACATACAAAAGTCCTGGATATTCTTTTTGTTTGTTCAGGTTTGGTCTAATACAAATATCCCCCAATATATGAATCAACAGTCTTTGACAGACTAACTATTGTTTCCACAGGTGACTGGGCACAGTTTGTGTAAACATTAAGCAATGTTGTAACATTAACAAAGCAGAACTGCACACAGATGGGAAGGCAAAGCACTCACTTTCAGACTGAGCCACATAGGCAATGGTGATACCACCTATCTCCGAGTCACTGAACCTCAGCAGGAAAGTGCCATTGGGACGGTTTTGCAGGATCAAATGCAGGTGCTGTTTTCCAATGAAGCCCAGTATAAGCCTATAAGGGACAGGAAGTCTGTGCAATTAGGGCTCTGATATTGGCAAACTGCAACTTTACCTAAGCAGCAGCAAACAGCTGCTCACAAAAAAACTGGTCAGTGGGATGGAACTCATCTTAATAGATTTAAGGAGACTTTCCAGAAAGTTTCACAATTAAAAAACAGAATTTATATAATATGTCTATGTGCAACAGCCCTGCCTGTCATGACCCTTGTGCCCCTTAGATGTTAAAGCCTTCCTTTTGCACATTCGACCTCACCTCTCTCGCCTCCTAGGTGTTTGGCCACCATGTTTGGTTTGACTTATCAAATTGGAAACAATTTACAAAGCACTAACTAGCCACTGATTGGATGCGACTCTCACATGGGTGACATCCACACAGAAAATGCATGTACATCTGTTTCTGCGGTCAAGTTAGCTGGTCTAAAAACATTTGAAAGCAGAGATCACAATGACCAAAATTACTAATCATAACTAAACTGTCTTAAATGCAGTTTGGCTACATGTGCTGAACCATGGATGCCAAACTGAAAGGTATGGTTTTTCTTTCGGAGGAATTGTTGCATCCCTATTTGGCAGTAATGTAGAAGAATAAATAGACATGGAGCACAAGGTAAACAGGAGACCTGAAGCAAAGTCAAACGTAGAGAAAGGTATTCAGATACACAATGACACACAATGACAGCTACCCGTCAGTCCAGTAACTCTTGAGGTGTTTCTTTGTGAGTTCCATAACTCCATCAAACCATTGCCAAAAGGTGAATGGTCGTCCTGGCAACACTTCCTGAGAAACAATGATTTAAAGGCAGATGGCTAATTAAAAATGTTTCAAATGCTTATCTAGTGATTATTCTACATTATGCATTTGTAGCTTGCTGCCTTGTATTTTAAGTGTTATTTTAAGCTATTCTAATAGCAGTTGCATAATAATAATAATAATTTTGAAGTTCACAGCTCTTCATTGTTTTATGCAAGTAATTGATTTATTGATCTAGCAGACCTTTTTCTTGCCCCAGTGTCAATGACATCTTGCATTTTATATGCTACTGCTATCTTATTGACTTTTGTACATAAACACATATGTAAATACATTTTTTAGAAATGATATCCAGTGATTCTACATCATTTGAGAAAAAAAAACTGACCTTGCCACACAAAATAAATGTAACGTGCCTCACTTTTTAAAACCATAGACAAAGTGTTCTGCCATCCTATACCTTGTTGAACTGGGCCCATGACACCAGCGTGTTGCTGAAATCTCCTGAGATGTCGTGCTTGTCAAAAATCTTCTGTGCGAGGAAGTGCAGATTGAAGCGGTCCAGGTGGCGCTGTGTCTGCACCTCTGATGTAAACTTACTGTCCAGGGTGATGCACATTTTCTTCCAGGGCACGCGCTCTGGCACAATGAAGGGGACCCGATCCTAATGAGGGCAGCATGGCACACACAGTCATTGCACACTTTGTGTGATTTCATATATGCTTTTTGATGCCTGTACAGTTGATGTTGTTTCATGCTTCGATCTGATTATTTTATCATTTACAACTGAAATACATTCAAAGGGAGCACCCGAAGCTGGACACCCTAAATTGCCTTTTGTGTGTGTGTGAGTGTCCTGCCTTGTTCCCTAGGCTGCCTGAGATAGGATCAAGACTACCTCTGACCCACAATGAAGTACAAAATGCCTGGACTCACAGGCTCAGAGAAAGCACAGTCCCATATGATCGTGGCCAGGGCGTTGTTGTCCTGACTCCCATGGACAATCACAACAACAGGAAGGGAGATCATCTGTAAAACATACATGTCCCATTATATGTCATATATATAAAGTAAACCTAAAAAATAAATAGAAGTAAAAAAATCAAAAGCAACATACAATTATCTATGTAAATTAACAGCTTTTTAATTTGGCAAATTTGAGACCACTATAAATAAATTGGCAATTAAAAAACTATGCTATATATAATACACAGTTAAAACACTCAGCCAGACACAAGAGGGAGATGTAGGTTCAAATGCAGAGTTCAGGGGGAAAGACTAAAGCAGGGGTGTCAAAGGGGTGTCCCTGGGGGGCTGTAGTGGTTTTTGTTTCAACCAATTTCTGCTGTTAATTGATACTTAACATCAAATAAACTTTATTAACTTTGTTTATATAATTACTGTGTCAATTCAGAAATTCTACCAAGCATAATTGATTTTTAATAAGAGTTTTAAAGGCATGACAAAGACTTACCAATGTTGCTTCTTATCTTTTTTAACAGTTATACATATACATATATATTATTATATAGTTAGGTATAGGTTAAATTTTTGGATCACTGCTCCTATTAAGCATTATTTGTTATTGGCACCTGCTTCTGCAGGTCATTAATTATTACAGTTTGAATACATTCAATGATTATTGGTTTGCGTTAAACACAATTATTTAGACAATTTCTGCCCAGATTCTGCACTTACAGCAACATTGTAATGTTTAATATATATATATTTTTTAGAGCTCGCAAAGCACAAGTGTGTCACTTTTAACTTTCTTCTTTTTAACACTTTCTTTCTCTGAATTAATTAAGATAACTAAGTGCAGACAGATGGAAATTAGGAGTAATGACGAGAGGCAAGGATGTACTAGTAATTGATAATTAATTAAGGTAATGGTCAAAACAAAATTAATGAATTGGTTGGAAGAAAAACCTGCACTCACTGCAGCACTCCAGGACCGTGTTTTGACACCCCTGGACTAAAAACAGAGTCAAAAACCCAGGAGGAGGAGGGGGGAGCGATACCCTGCATGCAAGGAGTGCAACACATAGTCAGGAAACCAGACTCAGGTGCAAACACTGTGACAAATTAGGTGTGAGGAATGCAAAGAAAGACACCAAGATAAGACTTCGCTAACAAGGTAACAAGATAATTAGACAAACATGAAGTGAACAAGGAAACAAGACACAACTAGTAAAACCAAAAAAGGTAAACCCTGGGGTTATGGCCCCTCACAGGGGTACTGGGCAACCCTCACAATACTGCATGCTAAATTATGAGCCAAGTGCGCATTTTACTTGTATTTTCTCTTCAGACCAATATTTTCAGTCCAGATGAATCCCTGATTAAGAATCGATTGTGTAAAAATAGGGCATACTTAACATTTAGGCTGAGTACTAGTGAAACTAGTGAACTAGTAAAACTGGAAATAATGGACATTTCCCTGTGCAGAACTGTTAATAAAATTGCAACTGCTATTAGAATAACTCAAAAAGGGGTCTTACATATAGCGACAAAAACAAAGTAGCAAAATGCCCATTAGAGAGTTTTAAAACTGTCAAAATTGCCAAGCTTAGCACTTAATCAACGGTGCAATCAAGGGTTTTGTGGACAACAAAGGGGGTGGAAGAAATGTATAGAAAAATATGATACAAATTAACTGCCAAAAAATTGCAGCAAATTAGATGGGAAACTTCCAGAAACCATTTAGCATCAAGTGCATTGAGGTGTTAAGAATGGGCATGAAAAAACTTATATGACCAAGGTTTTATGGACTGGTGAGATGAGAGAGACTCTTAATGGACCAAGAGAATGATGGATTAGAAGGGACATAATAAACCTTATAATTCTGTATGGATTGTAAGCACACCAAAACTAAACACAAACCTAAAAATCTACAGAAAGAAAGCTACATAGCTTTTGACATCCCTAGCACACACAGACACTGGAAGACAATGAGTGATACATTTAAAAGAGAGAAGAAACATGATCCACATTTTGCTGCAGACAGAGTTGGGTAGTAGAGACAGGTGGAACAGACAGATATCTTTTACAATGACAGAGTTATTCATACATTGTGCAATCAAACAGAGACAAAGACTGAAATGTTGTAGAAACAGACTAAAACAGAGACCTGTATGGCAAACGGACTGTCACAACCAGTGATAGTGATTTCCGTTGAGAAGAGGAGGGCAAACTTCTCCTCAGTCACTGACTCTGAGCCCTTCCTGTCTGCCCGTTTAATCTTCTTTATGGACTGTGGAGGAACAGAGCAGCAGGAACGGAGGATGTGTTCAGTTATACTTTTGAATATCATAATGTGGTTTATTCTACCTTCTCTGTCTATTTTATCCACAGACTAACTAAAGGGTCACAACAGAGAGGGAAAAAAAACTATGCAAAAGAAATGTACATCTTAAAACTGTGGAAACAAGAAACTAACTATAATATCTGTTATCACTTATAATAACTACAAAAACAGAAGAATAGAGGTGCTACATGTCTGCCATCACAGATACATAACATACATTATTTGGTAGTCAGTAGATAGAAAGTATTACTAGAGTCATCACTTTTCCATCGCTTAGCTTCTTCTTAGCAGACACCCTATTGCAATTGTGTCCAGTCATGGAATTTTAGAAGCTAATTTCTGAATGCTGTACCTACCATATTCCTGAATGTGGCACAGGTACTCTTAGTGGACGTGTTATGCTCAAGGATGGCTGTGTTGTTGATTAGTTCCCCCACATTCTCACTGTACAAGGTAAGAGCAAGCACAGGACTATGTAAAACATATTTTTGGTTCTGAATTAAACTGAAACTTCATTACTTATTGTTATGAATTTGTCCAAAAACGGTGTCTGGTCTCTGAGGTCAGCATTAATGAAAGGAGTTATAGGGAAGGTATGAGTGACATTAGTGATAAGTCTTTGTGAGATGCCAGTGTCGCTCTGAGATAGTCGTACACTAAAGTGCCTTGTGAAAGTATTCAGCCACCCCCATAACCATGTTGTGTAAATCAAATGGTACAAACCCCCAAAAAAACCACTTTAATTCCAGGTTGTAATGCAGAAAAACAGGAGAAATGGGGGGTGAAAACTTTCGCAAGGCACTGTAGGTAGACCAAGGAATCAATGCAGTGGTATCAGAGGTCAGAGTATAAGGAGGACAGCTCTTACAAGGGTATCGTCCCCAGCTGGCCAAGAGATCTGGCCTGCATCTCAGTGATGATCTGGGCTTTGAGCACTACAGGCTTCCCTGGAGCCACCTTCTCTCCCAGCAGGTAGCGCACCATGGTAGAGAACTTGGACTGAGTTTTGATCACCTGAGGTGGCTGCTTGTCCACCATGAGAGAGCTAGAAGTTGAAATTCAGAAAGGTTATAAAGAAGCACAGCCAAGGTTAAGTGTACATGTTTAAATATACCACAACCCACAACTCTGCTGTCTGTTGGGGATATGACTGCTAATTAGCGTCACCAAGCACGAACTTTGGAATGCATGAACAATGCTCATTCAGAAGGCACAGACTTGAGCACCTGGGGTTTGTGTCAAAAGGTCTGTGCTGATCTAACATTTAGAATGGAGCAGGACTTCACTCAATGGGGCTACCATGCAGTGAAAGAGATGTGGAAGGGCCTCTTCGAACTGTAGGTCCCACCAGTTTCCTAAGGTGATGCTGTTTCATCCACAACGGTAAGCGGAGCACGTGTAGTGTTCTTTAGTGCTGCACAGGCACTTTCTGTTTAAAACCTGATTTTAGCCAGTCGGAGTACCAAATTGTCATTTTTAATTGTTATCAGGCACAGTAACTTGGACCTTTATCAACCTAATGGTGTAGACTGCCTGTTCTGCTGGATTTCAAATGTTCAAAAATCCATGTATTGTACTGTTTTGTGTGTCTTTTAAAATTTTGTCAGCATTTTAATATTGTTGTTAAGAAAGAAAAAAAAATGTGTGTTTAAAATTTCTATCGGGATGATGAGAGATGAATTCCTAGTTATGAATCTGGAGAGATCTGTCTAACCGATGGGGGGGGGGGTAAGCAGCTCTGTTTCTCCATTTGGCGCATCAAAGGGCCCCTTTTAGCTATATCATTATTATCAGGCACAGCTTTAATGACTTAAAGGTCAAGATGGCCTGATGTGCAGGATTTTAAAAATGTTCAAAAAAATAAATTTTTGTATTATATTATTTGTGTGTCTTTAACATTTGTCTGTATTTCAATTATTATTTATTTTAAATTATTGTAAAAAATTTTTTTGTAATAAAAATTTTGCTGAGGTAATGAGAGATGAATGCACAGTTGTGAATTCACTTCGGAGAAACATTTCAGACTTGTAAGAAGAGAAAAAAATAACTCTGCTTTCTGTTTTCATACTGTTGTGAAAGTGAATCTCTCAAAGTGTTTTTATTTTCTGAAACTGTGAAAGCTGCATGCTTGAAACCCACACCTCTTCTTACCTCTGGACCAGTGTTTGCAACAGGAGTGCCAGCCTCTCCTGCAAGTCAGCAATCTGCTCAATGATGACTTCCTGTTTGAGTTTCAGATTCACCCCAAACAACTGTTCACACCTAAAAGTTTGTTCATAAAACAAAAGAAAGGTGAGCGTGTACAATGGCTCTTTAAAAAACAATCGCTGATCAAATTTTACACGGATGACAAAAAAGGTTTATATACAGATATTTGTTTAATATTTAAAACTGAAAATCTTTGAAATGTGTTTAAGTCAATCATTTTAAGTCTGAATGTAAATTAGCAAATGCAAATAGAAGCACATTAAAATACAGTGATGTCTACTCATTTTTACAGCCAGTGTTCTGAACAACTCAGGTATTAGTAAGGGCAAAGCCAGGCTCTTGTGTAAAAGTGTAATACACAGAAATGCTGTGTTATTGTAAAGCCTGGAGGATAGCAGGTTTCCACCACCCTTACCAGGTCTGCAAAAAACCCAGGTTGTCATCAAAAGCAGCTCCGATGGAAGCCAGGTGCTGCTCTCTCCTCCAAACCTGCAGTTTGTGGATGAGACGAGCCTGGCACTGCTCTAGACAGCACACCGCCTCCTGCAGAAGCTGGACACGTTTCTGAAATGCATGGAGCACAAGCTCTGAGGTACACTTACTTACATATGCACACACACACACACACACACACACACACACACACACACACGCACACATGCACACACACACACACACACACGCACACGCGCACACACAAGCAATATCATGCGCAGGCATGCCGTTCCATACACACCAAAAGACATGTGCACCAACACACACACACACATACACACACACAAAAAAATGTACATCTACATAAAACAGCAGTAATAGGAGGCAACAACAAAAATTCCTGATAAGATAAATTATAACTGGAGACTTTTACTTGTTTCCATAGCATGGCTACCTTGATGATGGCTTTGCAATTGAATTCCAACTGCTGAATGTGACTCTGAAGTTTGACCACTTGATCTGACAGGCTTGGGTCCAGGCCACTATTTGGATGAGACTCAAGTTGAACTGTGGGAAGAAGGCAAAGAAGAAGTCAGAGCAGGTGGTCAGTACCAAATCACCATGGTTTCAAATATCAGATGCAAATGTGTACAGTGTCTAACACTACATCAAGATGATTGCTAAGGGGCCTCCATATTAATATTTTATTGTGCAGAATAACTAATAGAAACATTCTTGGACTGGTACAGTGTACAGATCTCTAACATAAAGATGAATGACAAAGGAACAACCAACATAAAGTAATTGTCAACTGGCTGTTCTTGCTGACACAATGTGAACACGTCCTGCATTGACATTCTCAGTCACCCGAGGAAGACTTGCTCTTCTGTTTTTCCTTATATATTGCACTAATGCACAAGCATCATGGTCATGAAATGTGCACTATTGACCACAATGTCTATTTACCCTATTGACTGATGTCTAAAGATGTCACTATAGTCTCTGCTCCTATTGCAACACCAGCCAGCAGAGCAGTTTATGTGGCTGAAACGTTTGTCATCTGTGCCCAAACAATGAACCATCTGTTAGTTTCTCATCATTTCCTCTTGCCATCTTTATCCAAAATCAGAACCAACTGACCCTTCTCAGCATTGTTAAACATGCCACAGGGAATGATTACATGTTAAGTGGTCAATTGTATCATGCAGTGCATTTATGTTTTTCCACTTGGTAATTCAGGATTTTCCTTTAATTTCTCATCCATCCTGTATTTCAAAAATACATTTTTGGCAAAGGGAACATCCTATGAATTATTAGATTATGCAACCATAAAAAGTAGGATCAGACTTACATTATTACTATGTCATAAGCAGTGTAAAATAGTTAGTCCCCGATTTACGACGGAGATGCATTCCGATGACAAAATAAATACGTGCTCTAACACCAAGACAGCTGAACTCTGTCGATCGCTGGCCAGAGTGAGGCGTGTCACAAGGCGGGAGATGCGTACATCCCAGCAGCATCCCAACCTATTGTACCACATATGCTGCTACGTTTGCCTGCCACGTGAAACTTAAAATATTTTTACAATTTTGTCGTATCTCTATTGTCATTGTAAGATCGAAAAATCGTAAGTCAAACCATCGTAACTCTGGGATCATCTGTATGTACTTTTTGTATATAAGCAAACAGTTAGTTCTATGCAAAACAAACTTTACTTATAAACATCCAAATAATAAAAAACACAAAGCAGCTCAAAGCAGGAACATGGAACAAGCAGAAATCTATACCCTAATGGTGGAGATCAGCCTCCCAGTGTTAAAACATCTCAAATTTTCCTCTTCATGTTGACCATGTAACGTATATTGCCTGAGGCACACCCAGCTGCATTAGTAAAAAGCCAGCACATTTGGTGATTTAAAACATTTCACAATTTTCTTGGCTAATTATTGTGAATGTGTAATAATTTTTGAATTAGAGCTTGAGGTATTACACACTATCAGTCGATTATTCAACACCTTGGTATCAAGTCCAACAAGAACTTTTTAAAATTACTAAAGCCTGAAATACTGTTTTAGAGCCTTACAAAAATACTGCTAGTTAGCACTGCCAAAGATTAATTATCTTGCCAAACTATTCATACATTTTCAATTTTAACACACTCTCTTAAACTGTCACAATTTCCTTCTGGGTTACTGGTTTATTTGAAAAAAATGCACATGTTCCAGACACATATAGCACAGAGCAGTGTTTCTCATTGTGCAGTTTGCCTTATTGTAAATGCTACCCCCAAACCTCAATATTAGTTGAGATTCGTGTTTAGCTCTTGTCTTGATTTCTCCCAGCCAGTGTGGCTCTCTTGGGAAAACAAAAAAAAAAAAAACACTGGCATAGACCAATTAAAAAAACAAGCATGTGTTTAGATTGTATCTAGACTTCACTACATGCGTCTGACAACATCAGCACACCTACACCAACACATTGTAACTGAAGAAAAATTTCACATATAGACACGTACATGCCGTTTACCAAGTCAGATCCACAGGGTATCTGAATAATGAAGCTTGATGGCCTTCAGTGTCACATGGTCTACAAAAACCATCTTCTCTAACATAACACATTGCACATAAATCAAGGGTATTTTACAAGATCTTATAAAATGAAAAGGTCACACCAATGGATCCATTTTACGATTTCTATAATATTTGTGTCATTTTAGTGTCATTTTTTACTTATCACTTGAAGGACCTTTGGCAAGATTCACCAGTAATTTACGTAGTTTACTTAGTGGTTTTTGTTTTGCCACTGTGCACATCTGATATGATAAGTGATAGCACTACTGCAGCATATTTAATTATGGTGATGAATTAGATTAATATTTTAAGATATGCTATTGTCAGATTTTTTTCCCTAAACCTATATAACTTTCAGTAAGTAATTAGACACTGAAATGTATGTTAGAATGTAAAGGCAACAGTACTGTACTAAAGACTATTGGAAGACCATTGCTTGCCATCTAATTATATTATCAAACCA
This sequence comes from Chitala chitala, assembly GCA_025773905.1. Lineage (NCBI taxonomy): Eukaryota > Metazoa > Chordata > Actinopteri > Osteoglossiformes > Notopteridae > Chitala > Chitala chitala. The sequence goes on from JABJVR010001358.1 coordinate 77,173, forward strand.
CAGCACATAACATGTAGAATTGTGCCTAACTTCATGTTATTTAAGTAAAGAGCTCTTCTTCAACAGGATGTTCACAAAAACTGTAGGTAGTAACTTGCAAACATAAAGCTGCATCACATGTCTAACCCTGTAAAGACTCAAAGTTCTGCCTCTCCCAGTTGAGCTCCTCCTGCAGTTGATGGATCTGCTGCCGGCAGCTCTGAATGTCCAGGACCTTCAGCACCAATAGGTCCACATCATGGTTGCTCTCAGAGTGCTGCTGAGAAGATGAAGGAAAGTGGGACACAGTGGGGACCTGAGAAGGGAAATATAGCAATTAGTACAAGGGTTTGTATCACATATCACTGAGCACTAGAGTCTGAACTGAAGCAGTTTTCTATATTTCCTTATATAAATCAAGTGTTTTTCATACTTTCAATAAAAGGAAAAAGTTTGTGAAGAGGCTGGGGGCAGTGTACAGATAAAGGTTGGAAGATTGATAATGAAGATTATCACCCAAAATGCTGTGATGTATTCAGCTTGGCAATAACACTGAATAGGAGCCCACTGGTACACTGGTACTTTTGTAGCCACAGCTGTACTGTGAAACAGTTGTCATGAATTCTTTAAAAATTAATATTAACATTAATAATGTTTAAGTTAGAGTTATGGGACAGATTTTTAAAATCATGTTCCTACCCACACCTTTAAAGTTTTGTCCACAAAAATCCATTATGCCATTATATACTGAATAATAGAATTTTTTTCTATCATGTAAAAAAAAAACTATAAAAAAAGTAAAAGACTGTAATAGTTTATTATGTATAAGGAAACCCAGAATTTAAAAACTTAAAAACTTAATAACTAATACTAAATCCACCACTTGTCCACTTGACCCCATTCCAACGCAACTGCTTAAAGATTCAGTAGAAATTTTAGTAGGACCTTTAACAAACATTATGAACACTTCTCTGTCTTTAGGTACTGTTCCCAACTCTTTTAAAGTTGCAGTTGTTAGGCCACTGCTTAAAAAAACCTAGTCTGGATCCAGAAGTAATTAGTAACTATAGACCTATTTCAAATGTGCCTTTTCTGTCTAAGATTTTGGAAAAAATTGTTGCAGTCCAGTTGCTAACAGTTTATTGGATAAGTTTCAGTCTGGCTTCCGAACAGCTCACAGCACAGAAACAGCCTTGATTCGAGTGGTAAATGATTTTATGATTTTGTCTGATGCAGGGAACATGATAGCTCGTTTTGTTAAATTTTAGGCTGCATTTGATACAGTTGATCACTCCATCCTCATAAACTGACTTCAAAGTGTCATGGGCTTTCATGGTACTGTTCTTAGTTGGTTTCCTTCTTATCTCACAAACTGTTACTATTATGTTCAAATGTAAAATGACAGCATACCCTCATCCATGTCCCCATTTAGATGTGGAGTACCACAGGGATCTGTACTAGGCCCGGTACTCTTCTCAATCTACATGTTGCCTTTGGGTAACATTAAGTGTCCGTATAATCTCAATTATCATACTTACGCTGATGACACTAAGTTATACCTTGCGGTTAAACCGAATGACACTGCATCAGTTCACACCTTAGTTAAATGTCTCAGGGACATTGAAACATGGATGAACGCAAACTGCTTAGCACCAAACACAGATAAAACTAAAATCTTGTTGGTCGAGGGTTATGATCTTGCTACGAGCACTTTCAGCCCTCAATGCTGCATTGTCAGCCATCAATGCTGCTGGCCTTTGTTTCCCTATTAGTGATTCAAAACTCACTTTTGGCTGTCATGTTAATGCAGTTTCACAGACATGTTTCCTGTAGCCGAGAAATATTGCTAAGATGCACTGCTTTCTTAATACAGAAGATACAGAGAAAATTATGCATGCTTTTGTCAATTAGACTACTGTAATGCATTACTGTTGATTAGACTACTGTAGTTGATTAGACTACTGTAATGCTTTACTGTCTGGAAGTACAAACCAACACTAAACACTTTGCAGCACATCCAAAACCCAGCTTCTAGAATTATCACTAAAAGCAGAAAGTACGACCATATAAGCCCTATTCTGTCATCACTCCACTGGCTCCCTGTTAAGTACAAAACTGATTTTAAAATTCTCTTGTTAACATATAAGGCACTTAAAGGCAAGGCACCAGTATATCTGTCAGAGCTGATTAACACTTATTCTCCAAACTGTTTCCTATGATGGCAGAATGCAGGGCTACTTATTGTTCCACGCATACATAAGAGTATTAGCACTAGAGCTTTTAGTTACAGAGCTCCTAGTCTATGGAATAGTCTGTCTGGATACGTACAGGGTGCCAAATCGGTCTCAGTCTTTAAATCCTGACTGAAGACCTACTTTTTAAATTTAACCTTCCCACAATAGTCTCCACAGCTCACGGTAATTACTGCTGCTGGCACTGCTGTACATGCCAATACAACTGTGAGATTTTGCTATGAGACCACCAGTGTCATAATGTTATGGCTAATAAGTGCATGTCAACATCTTAAAAAGCAATTCTTTACAACTTTCATTTAATGACAAGAAAATAAAAATAAAAGTATGCCAAGAACATGTTGGACTCAGTGTTGGACTTCTGTAGCTGGTGGCATTTTATGTATTCATATAAAGTTGTATTGGTATGTAGATATGCAAATCCCTTCACAAACCTTATGCACATAAAAAATAAAAAAATAATAATATTGAAAAGTATGATTAAATATCTTTCACAGTCATATTTACATGACATCCTCAATTATGATGAAATGTCTTAAAGCATCATAAACAAATATACAAGTTAGTTTTTTAAGACTCTAATCAGCATATACTATAAATTAATTATCATTACAATAAACTGTCTAACAAGGACTACACATGTATGTTTCAAACATGTAGTGAGTACCTGATGATGATGACAAAATAAAAACTGAAATGTATACTGTCTGAATTGTGACAAATCCCTTTGTAAAAAATAGCTGAACTATATTGAGATAAAAAAACTAAACAATTTATTTGTATAAAACTAAAGGCTTGATTGGCCCATGGATTGCATTCAACACTTTGTCTACAATAAGTGGATGTTGGCTGTTTTTAGGAAATATAAAGGCGTCACCCTTTTCAGTCAGTGCAGTAATGTACATAGACTCAGTAACCTTTGTGGAAGGGAGAGGCTTAGGGGCATGTCTGAGAAAGAATGGGAAAGAGGAAGTTGTGGCACTGTACCGTCTGATTGAGCAACATCCTCTCCTTCCTCAAGATCTCTTGGACTGTCTTCACCAGCTGCAGTGGTTGCGAGTGGAAAAAACTCTGAAAAACAAGATTCACTTGGATTGGCCAAAGCACTTTCAAATCTCGTACTCAAAAAAACATCTGCTTCCGTATATGTTCTTTGATGCAATAACATAGGTCATAGTTTTGGAAACTATGGTCCACGGACGCATACTGGGCTGTGAGCCAACATGTACTGGGCCGCAAACTGGCCAGGAAAGCCGTGTAAGTAGTGGGTTTATAAACTGCAAAATGCATTTTTCTTTTATAGCAATTCACATTTTTAAAACCATCATAACAAAAACATTTTTCCTAAGTAAATTTAATAGACCAAAGTAAAAAGTAATAAAAATTATAAAAACTTATCAATTTTACAAACAGTTCTTACAGACTCATGTGACTTATGTGACCTGTTGTTTAGTCACCATCTTGTAGGGCGAGCCAATTGATTAATGGTAATGAAATATGCATCAGACACTTTGTGTACTTACCATAAAATGAAACTTTATGTAAAGCACTGGGGGAAAATACAGTATAAAAAACAAAAAATATCACATGGTAGTAGAGTGAAAAACAAACAATGAAAATAAAAAGCTCTGTAAAACGTGGATGATACTGCTATGTGATGGCAAGCCAAATTCATCTCTCTGCACCGGTTTTCTTTGTTTACTCGTCTTCACATAATCTTACAGTTGGTGTGGAAAATTGTATCTTTTCCTCTTGACCTGCATGACTGGAACAGCCATTTGCCCAGCAGGAAAGCAGTAGTCCAACTTTTTAAGTTATGGGTAAGAAACCTGTGTATCCATAACATCATAAACCTGTATGTGTGAATTCACGTGTACTTCATGTCACACATTTGAGCTCTGGGGAAAAACCTGGACAGGCAAGGGACAAACAGAGGGAGTCCACATATGTATGTACACATGCACGCACGTGCGCACACTTGCTCGCTTACACGCATGCAAAGCTGACAAACTCCAATTCAAACTCTAAACCCAGGCAATGTGACATAACATAACTACCGAATGAAACAATATGTTGCCAGCCAACTTTCAAAAACCGCAACTAAAATTTGTGCTGATGACTTTAGGTGACTGTTGGCCAAATGCATGAACATACTGCATGTCCAAGTGATGAAACATTTTGTGTCATCTATTTCAAAGAATAAGAGTTTTCAAACACTGTCACCATGCTAAAGGTCTCAATGGGAACTCAGATGCTCATCCAATAAACTGTTAGATGCACAGCCTACAAGCAATATAATAATATAAAGTATTGCATTGCTGTATTTGACTACATGTATTTCTGTGAAAGCCTTTATTTTGACGTTTATGCATAGTCACACAGACATAATTAAAAAAATAAAACAATTTGATTACACTAATTAAAAGTGGAGTTCACTAAATCCTTATGCTGCTCACGTCAGACACTAAGAATGCAAGCATCTTCTCCAATAAAGGTAAACATTGAATTATGAATCCTGTGCATCACCAGAATTCACTTCTGTACCATAACCGCTGCAGGACTTCAAAAACCAAAAACATTTAAAAAAAAAGGCAGAAGCAATAATGGGCTGTACCATGTTCCTACTGAACTGCTGGAGCCGGAGTTTCTCCACCACGTTGGGATTTCGCTGAGCAAGGTCCTGAAGGAGGGAGACAATCTGCTCCAGCAGGCCCAGGGCTCGGGGCTCCTGCTCAGGGCTGTCCACAGATATGTCCTCCCTGTAGACTCAGGAGACACAGAGAAGCATGGCCCTTGAGGGGAAAGTGTGCATGAGGCCAGGTGATCACATCTGCTGGTGTGGTGAGCTTCTGAGTCTCGACAGCTCAACCTCTTCCTGACATGGCTTTCAGGTTTGCGTGTCTTATCTGCTACTCTTGGTTTTTCCCTGCATTTATATTTTTAAAATCTTACTATTCCCTGACCAGTATCAAAATGAATATTTAACACCTTTCATTAGTGTTTGCATGTACAATATAATACCATACCACATTATAGCACACATACAGACTCACTGGAATAGTTTCAAATTAGAAAATTATAAAAATACAGAAAATCATATATTGTCACATATATCATTAAAAACAGCAAGGTTTTTAAAGGCATTAGTTTACTCTTTTTCACAATAAGGACACAAAAACTTGTATTTTACAAATGAATTGTACATTGGTGAAATTGTTCATTTCCTAATATCCTGGTATTGGTTGCTTGGTCATGTGATTCATTCTGATAAATTTACATGTGAACTACATTAATTTATTAGCTCAAGTAAAGCTAAGGCAAGCTAAATTCTTACAAGACACCAACACAGGCATGTCTGCAATGGTGGATTAAACAGTATTTTTTATTAAGAACATTTAACGCCGTCTAAGAGAGCATGGAATGGCACATGGCCATTCAAACGAAGCAAAAGCAACATTGTAAGGAACACAGTTTTTATTAAAACTAACCAGTGATCTCTAGGAAGGAACAAGAACACAGAATGATGGAATGTAACTCATTGGGCATACCAACACTGTTCCTCGATCCAGTTGGCCAGGTAGCAACGTACGTCCATGGGGAAGGTTTGAGGATACAGCTCATTCAGAGCCGCCGGGGCCAGAAACTGCACCTGCATCTGCACCTGCTTCCACTGCGCCATAGTGTGAGTTGCCTAAAGATAAGTGTAGAAGAAGGTGAGATGGTGTACAGATATGAATCAGTATGTCGACAGCTGCAGAATAGTGTTATTCATTCTGGAGACGCAAAGCACTTTTCTTGACAGCCAGCAGAGATTATGGTCAATGACTGTTGCCACACACACACACACACACACACACACACACACACACTCTCACACACTCTTGTCCACTAATTACACAAGTAGGCAAGGAAATCTAGGCTACAAACTCCAATAGTGCTGACTCTGGTCATAGATTCTTTTCAAAGCATTTCATTAATCTAATATGGAGATTGAGTGCCATGTCTGGTAAAACTTTGAAGAAATCCCTCCTTGGATTTCACCCAGTGACATTTGGATTACATGGTTAATATGTCTCTGCTCAGCTCATGTCATGCAGACACCTGTGTAAGTATACTGTTAGTGGAACCTAAAACTCAAAATTTCTAGTATGGATCTTGGGGACATTAAAATGACAAATGCTTATGTGCAAAATCAGCAGTCTAGACATTTTTAAATATAACATTTCACCAGGATGTCCTGTTTTATACAAGGGGACTTCCAGCTAAAATCTAATGTTATTTCTTGAAAAGATGTTGTGTTTCAAAATCATTCAATACATTAAGTAAGAATTAAAATCTGAGATTATTAAAACAAAATTTGCAGAAATATTCATTTAGGATTTCTACTTTTTCTCATCCAGATGTAATGTTTGCCAGTTATCACTGTATAATAGTTAACCGTTGCATACATTGCTTGTTGTTTGCTGTCGCTTAACATGTTCATCTGACAATATTCTACACACTGCATTTTTTAAAGTGAACTGAAAGTGCTCTCTACCTCTTTATACTAGCCAATCTTCTGGCACCCGTAAACTTTTATACTATTCAAAAAGAAAAGGTAAAATAATGGTAACCATTATATTTGCTGATGATGGGAACAGAAAATAAAATGGGTTCAGGTGCTGGTTTTATTTATCACAAGAATGTCAACTCTCACACTTCTGGTGTCAGACTTGTACTTTCAAGTCCTCTCTCACACTATTGTGCTCTTCAGAAAGTATTTACAGTCAATAGTTAGTTTTACCCACTGTAGGCACCTATGTGACTCACTCAAAAGTGTCTCATGCCAAAAGTTGGAAACGCTGTTATCAAAAAGCAGAAACCAAAGCAACAAGGGGGGCATTCCAGAAAGCCTGTTTAGCAAATTACCCTGACCAGCTAACTCCAAACTCTACGTTTTCTATTCCAGAAAGTGAGGTCAGAATGAACTCTAACTTAGTCACTACAGCAACTTATGCACTGAACTAAACCTCTCAACAAGTTAATTCAGTGAAACCCTGCATTAATAGGTAGGGCTCCAGTACAGCATCCAGCGTTTGGCTGTTGTAAATGTGGTGTATGTTGCTATGCTGCAATTACTGGTTCTGGTCCAAGTGCATTCTGTACTTGACCTTGTGTAGCCATACATTTCAAAACATTACACTGCATGGTTTTACATGCCGTGGGTGCAAATCTGCCTTTTCAAAACTTGTATGCAACTGATGTACATATTTTTAATGTTAATTCAACATACTTTTTTCAGTACGTGCCATCTTTCTGTCCTCTGCCACAGCAGTAATGCTTTTTTTTTTTTTACAATTATGAATTTGTATTCAACATAAGTAGACAGTAACATGTCCAACTCTACAGATGATTGAACAAAAGTCTACAAAATTATATGTACATTTGCTGTACATAATAAAATCATGTTTTCTGAAAATTATTTATATTCAATCCACTTAATGATATAAAGGAAACAATTTCATTATGTTACACACACACACACACACACACACATATGTTATTCTAACAAATACGTCTTTTCAGTGTACAGTAGGCAACTTCACACCCATGGAATCTGTTTCCCAGGTGAATCGTTAATTCAGTAATCTACTGATGATGGCTTTCTACTGTTCCTCATGAATGCATTTCAAAGAAGTTTAGTCTACTCAGAGTTGATTAACTCCAACCCCCTGAAATGGAAAACTGCTGTACTGGAATATGAACCTTCACTTATGTTTTCAAAACTGGCTTTTTGGAATTTCCCCCAGATCCAGAAATCAATTGTTAAAACAAGATAATCCAGTCCAAATATTTAGAGCTGTACAGTCAAGGTGAAAGAGACAGGAGGAATAAATGACAGGACCCAAGAGATCAGATAAGAAGGAGCAGGACTAGGAAAACCATCAGGTATCAGATGGATGGTTGGGAATTCAGGAATAGTTGTGTGTTATTGTACTCTTAAAATTGTAGTAAAACAGAGTACTTTCACAGATATTTTTGTTCCAGTCACACACTGAACACCAAAACAAGATGAATAATTTAAAAGGCTGCAAAACATTTCAAAAAGAAAATCATGCTTCAGAGATTGCATGCATAATAAACTGACACCTGTCTACTTTATGTATGCTAATATACTGCTTTAGTTTTTTCCCCCAGTGTGGGTTACACTGTGTGTGTAGCACATGACACCACTGAAGGGTCATCTCCCACTTTGGGGAGGGCTCTGCATAATGGCAGCCTGTGATTGGTGTAAACCCAGACACAGACAGATGTGCCTTATGCAAATGATGATATTATTTAGAGGGGGGCTAGGGCGACTGGCATACTGGTCATGTGTTGTTTATCTTTCCCTCACATATGGAGACACAAGACATAACTCATGACAACTGCAGTTAAGAGAACAACATTTTCACACTGCATTTTAGGAGGGTGTTTCACACTAAGAGGATCTGGCACATGAAGGTGATTTATATACCATTTATGTACACATACACATGTACATAATATAAAACACATTGTGTACATTACAAACTTCTATCTGCAGAGGCAGCAAAGAATAATAATGATAAAAAACAAAAAAGAAAAACTGCAATTTTTTTTTTTTACAAAACTCCTGTTATTTGCACCATTTCCATCATCATTTAACTGCTTCCTGTTCTTCGCAGAGTATGACTTCCTGTTTCTCTGATTGTGCACACAACAGAGCAAAATGCATGGGTAGGCTGCTGAACAGTTAGATAGAAGCAACAGCAGAGTGACCTCCAAGGGCAAAGTGAAGACCACTCTGTGAAGTCCCTATGAACTCACTCAGCTATGTCGTAACCCTTATAGTGTACAAACAGGTGGTCACAGAAATTGCTATACCAACTTCTGTCTTGCTATAGAGAAACAGTCATACTCAGTGCACTTTCTAGCATTACACTTGCACAAGTGGACTGCTGGTAAGGTCCACGCTGATAATCTTACAATGTGCAGCATGTCAGTATGACAGACGGCAGGTATGATGACCTGCCTGTTATGATAACATAGCACACCCTTTTTTCCTTTGTATAAATATGTGTGATTTTAAAGTACTGGCATAAGTGTAACAATGTTACCATGAAGCTGCATGTTTTACTTTGTACCAAACTGTTACATTCTACTAAAGCCGTGCACAAGAGATGTGACTCCCCTGCTGACAACTTCTCCTTTGCTCGCAGTCTAATGTTGTGAAATGCCTCGTAGAACTTTATGGTCACGTGGTCTGATGAATGATAAGAAAAGGTTGCGTAGAACATGGCTTGATTTGGTATACATCTTAAAGTCTAAAACAAACGTTGCACAAACTATGAAAATATATATGGGACATTGACTCAACACAAGGCTCTCTCTCTCTCTCTCTCACACACACACACACACACACACACACACACACGCACACACACACGCACACACACACAGAGTTATATTTTTTCTAATCTATGTGATAGGGTTGGTGTATTTATAGACATTTTTTAAAAGATAAATCAGATTTAATTACGATACCAACTCTAGAAGGTCTCCACTACTTATAGTTCACTATCTTAAAGAGTTATAAGGTCTTTAAACCAACATGAATTTAAATAAAACACAAGTACATTATTCTTACTCAGTTCTGTAATCAACATGCAGTTTACTTTGGTATATTTCAAAGAGATTGAAGGATAGTTAACATAAAAGATAAAACAACTACTTGATAAAGTGACTGTTAACTGAAAATGCATCTGAAAAAGAAAAGAGATACTGACACTAGTAGGTATTTCCTCATTACGCAGCACATTTCAAAAACTCCAAATTCTGATCCTCATTGCTGTCAATGTCAGTGTTTGGGTTTATATGCTGTGCATGTCCACATGTATTCAAATAACTCCTGTTTTAGTCAAATCCATTTCACAGACAGCAAACTGGGACCCATGAAATACAACAATATTTTGAATAAAAGTTTTAAAATTTAAGGACTTTTCAAATTCTTTTCACTAAACACTTCATATTTTAAATGAATTTATACAATTCACTTTAGGATGGATTAGCTGCTATTCCATGTAAAACTTTTATTTTACCCAACCAGAAATTAACTACAAAGATCATGTATTGATAAAGGTGGAACAAGTGTGGTTTTGTGTTGAATCAAGTATTTCCTGCTAAGTAACATTCCAGTATAAAAAGTAAAAAAGAACATTTTACTCAAAGCTTGGACAGCTGTGTAATGATATTCACTGTGACATACAGGTACTGACAGCTGTTCAGTTCATGTCATCACAAAAACACCCTGAACTGCAGCACTTTAGGACTATGTTACCAAGATACTTAATGGATACACTCATTTCTCAGTGAAATTTTCAAATAGTGTTTTCAGCAATGATCACAGCACCACTTCAGGAATTTCCACCCATTGGTTAGAAAAGACACAGGAAGTAGTTTTTACCATGACAACAGGATTACACCAATGAACTAACACTTACCATGTAAGACATCCAAAAACTCCTGCTTCAAACCAAGTAGATTAGTGTAGAAAGAACAAATTATCTAATCTTCTAAGGCTAGCCTAAACTATCCAAACCTAAAAATTGACCTCTTCATAATGATTAGTAAACCAAGCAAACAATGTTAATTTGGAGATCATTTACAGCATATGTATATTCAATATGTGTATACAGAAAAACAGCAGTAGAGGTTGTAGTCATAGCAGTCACAAAAGATGTAGATATGGTCAAAAGTTATTTTTACGGAAACATTTGTGTTGGGCTATGCTCCGTCTTGGGAGTACCTTGGTTTGTTGCCCTGGCTACATGAATGTATGAACTGGGATGACTGGATCTCACAGAGCCTCATGAGCATGAATTTCAGAAGTGACTTGACAAACACATGAATGAACAAACAACGAACTGCTGCTGGGAAGAGTTTAATGCAAGAGGCAAGTGTTTCCATGGAAGAGGAAGGGCCAGTGGAAATGTATAGTGGGAGCAGTAATCACCCAGACAACTGGAAATGTACAGTGGGAGCAGCAATGGCCCCGACACCCGAAAATGTATAGTGGGAACAGCAATCACCCCAACACCCGGAAATGTATAGTGGGAGCAGCAATCACCCCAACACCCGGAAATGTATAGTGGGAGCAGCAATCAGCCCAACACCCAGAAATGTATAGTGGGAGCAGCAATCAGCCCAACACCAGGAAATGTATAGTGGGAGCAGCAATCACCCCAACACCTGGAAATGTATAGTGGGAGCAGCAATCAGCCCATCACCCGGAAATGTATAGTGGGAGCAGCAATTACCCCAACACCTGGAAATGTATAGTGGGAGCAGCAATCAGCCCAACACCCGGAAATGTATAGTGGTAGCAGCAATCACCCCGACATCCGAAAATGTATAGTGGGGGCAGCAAACACCCAGAAAACCCTAGATGTACAGTGGGAGCAGCAATCACCCCGACACCAGCCCATGCAAGTTCAGCACCCATCATGTGCACTTAGAAAGGTGTCAGATGGAGGGTAGGAACAGACATGGATCCTCAGAGTCATGCCCCAAAATCAACCACAGTGGATTCCTTTACCAACATGGGTTGCATTATATTCCCTAATATGCAGGCGTGAGATGTACCATAGTAGGAGCTCAGGTAAAAAGCTACAATACATTACATGGATGTACTTATGCACAGAAATGGCAACACAGTAGCACATGCATGCATGCATACGGGAACACACGCCAGCACTGTTCTGTCTCTTCAGAGTCCGTACTGTCATGCCTGACAATGTACAAGCACTCTTCATTGTATCAGATGTACATCTCTACATCATTACCTCATTGTGTGACCTAAAGCTGTACCTGGTCAAAAGATCTGAGTATTTAAATAATAAACCCTGAGAGTAACCCTTATCCGTTTTTCTAATATGATGTGTTAAAGTTTTCAGAACTCTTCCTTCCAGTGTGTGTATATTCAAAATATAGCTTTCGTGTCTAGATCTGCTTTTTACAAAATCCATTAAATGCACTGATAAAACCTTATAAACCATGCTTCAAGAATCAGTCTTCTGACCACTGTGCAAGCAGTAACCAAAAATTACAAATTAATAAACGAAACCTGGAAAACACACATAACGGTAGATATTGTTTTTATAAAGTTAGGCAGACAAGAGAAATACCGACGATCATATTATATAAAAAAAAAACTTAAAAAAACCGTGAAATTAATTATTTTCCACCTGCTTGTCCAGGTGGTCGCGGTGTAATTAATTGCTAAAAATTTATCTGCGAAACACTTGAAATACATTTTACACTATTTACAGTAATGTGGGACAACTTGCATATCGTCCTTAAGAAATATTAGTTATAACGAACAAGTACGACGTCAGTATCGTGGCTAATAAACATGTCACAGTTAATTGTACTTAGAGTTGGGTTATATTTCCGTGAGTAGGTTAATTACAATATTCACTATTTTGAAATTTATTAAAATACTTTGTATTAAACTACTTGTATTCGGGCTTCATCACTTACAGTGCATTAGATATTTTGCCAAAGGTTCCAAAATAAAGGAACATCACTCCGTTTTCTGAGGCATAACTTTTTCCCCCCCTGCGTGTGAACAGGTGCTGTTCTGATGCTGATGTACCTTGCACCATTGGACGCTGCAGTTCCTCGGGTATAAAACCAAAGAACTCAGTATTCCATAAAGGGACAACATATAAGCTGACAGTACCGACAAGCTTAAAACTGTACTTTTCGTGAGAGCAGTTTAAGTTATAAAGACAACGGTCTGTAACAAAGCGCGTTAATCATGGTTAAACACGATGATGACATACTGCGTAAAAATTTATCCGTTGAACAGCCCCGCGTCGGTCTGCTTAAACACGATCAATGCAGCTTCTCCAGGTTCGTTGTCTACTTATTGTGCTGTGCTTAGTCCAAGTGTAAATCTTGCATACAATTTCTGACAGATAATAAGTTTTATAATTATTTCATGCGCCTTCGTCTCCTTTAAACTGACGCGTTCGTGGTATTTATACAAACATAAACATACCGGAAAACGCCATCAATATGTTAACATCTAAAATACATGCGACGTATTTAACATATTTCTATACGTTTTGTGTTAAACTGAAACGCGATTTGATGAGTCTCCTACGGCAGCTCATATGGAGAACTAAGTAGTAGCTTTAAAGCTTGTAATTGAGAAGCCAGCGCTCTTATGATAAATGTGCGCCAGCACGCTGATGAGAGTTGAGACATCCCAGTGCGTACACCCAGAGGGCCTAACTGGTAACACAAAACACCGTCTACACCACCCCGTTGACGCTTTAAAATGATCATAAACTAAAAACTAACTTACCGTTTGAAAACTCGATCCTCTTACTTCAGTTTACCTCCTTCACATCCGAATTGGTTTTAGAGTCCCTTTGTCACCGTATGTTCGACAATTTTACTTTCTCTCTTACAGTACTTCATTGTCCTAACGTAAAATCCTGTTTTATTCTGTATTGCTTAAAATCATCATAACACGTACCTGTACAACTATCCCATTAATCTACTGATCTGATGCCATTTTAAGTATAAAAATAGGTCACTGTTAACGTTAAAATATTCTCCTAAAACACGCACCGTCCTTGGCCGAGGAAATGACAGCTACTACGAATTATCTTCAGTACTAACGTCCAACAGCGCTCCCATTTTCCGCCTCAGTTGAAAAAAAAAAAAAAAACTAAAAAAAACTTTTCCTCTATGCTGTACTTTGTTTACCCGCCGTGTTCGGGTTCTAACTTTAACATGTACGTAGAGAATATAGTTGTTTTCTAAGGTTTTGTTTTGACTAAATTACTGGCATGTATCAAGTTGTTATTTATTATAATTAATATAAGCAATTTGAAGTTTGTACATTAAAATAGTTTTTGATTCTAATGTGTAATATACTGTTGATTATTGTAAATTTAGTGAAAAATATCCTCCTGTGTGTGTGCTAAAGATCCAAAATCGTGTTGGAATCCTTTATAATATAGTCAGCAAAATGTTTATGTATTTTTTTTTTGTTTTGCTGACTACGCTATTATAAAGTTAATTCGAAGTCTTCCTACTTCTCTGTAACCCTTATAAAGCTATAATTACTACGCTGAAATTAAATTGCCATTTGTGTTAATATACCAAGAATATAACTGAATAGTAAATAATTCATTGGATTCTTTCAAAATGAAGTGGCGTTAGCATTATTTGGTAAAACATAAGGGTCTCCACGGTTCCTTAAAGTAGCAGTGTGTCTGTAAACATGGGTGCATTATTGCTTGACGTCATGAAGATTTTTTTAAATTTGTAATTTGACATCTTTATCAATTATCAATAGATCGATTATCTGGGGATTGACAGTAGTCAGTTGTCAGTTACGTAATTAATTGAAGAATAAACACCCTGCTGCAAACGAGCAGACTTTTTTTTTTTTTTTGCAAAGGCAAAGTTTTAGATGCCAAAATGACAGAATCGTATATATTTATATACATGATCAATATTATTTCTGGATGTTTACAATTATATTTAGTACTTTGTATTAATTTTATTTTCCTCGATATCAGTACAGAACACAACAACGACATTAAACACATTAAATACATATGAAACTTTTTAAAGGAATCAGATGTCTGTTATGGTAAAGATATTCAAACATGGTAAAACTAAGGTCTAAGGTTAGTTTCAGTAACATAATTGCAATTTCACTCTTCCACTAGTGTACAATAACGAGCGCTTTAAAACAGTAGAAGTGAACGCGAAAATAACGTCAAACCCCGTACAGAACATGAAGTAGGCTAACCATATTTGAACCATATATCTATCAATGATAGAACTCGCACTTAAGAAACATATTCTACCAATTTGGGGGGCGGGACAAAAACACGTAATTTCGGATTGTGGTGCAATTTCCAGTAAAGTGATTCGAAAGTCGTATTTCCGGCTGAAACAGATGGGTAAATCACCTGCGATCGCACGTTGAGGATGTGCAAAATAACTTTCGCTGTTGAGTTAGATTCGGTCTCATGTGTGCTGTAAGGCATTCAAAAGAGTTTAGTCTCCCAAAACTGATCAGCCTACATTTGCAAGTGCAATGTTCCGTCTTTTATTTTATTTTAAATTTACAGTGCCACTCCACAGATCGTGTGTCAGTTCAGAAAGTAACATACTTATTCATTAAACAATGTTTTTAGAAATTTAATCGCTTTGTATTTTTCTTTTGAAAATGATATAGCAGCCGCGGAATTGGGGAGGGTGTGGGGGAAGAAAATAAACCAAGCCAAATCAAATAAACCTTTATTATAGCACCTAAGCAATAACTGTAGAGTTTAACCTAAGTGCTACACAAAGAATAAAACCAGTAACAGAAAACAACACGCAAGCAGACATTTAAGACTTATGAAAAAGAAAACCTGGCGTGACCCTCTGCTTGGTACCAAAAGCTTGAGTGATTAAATACGTTTTCAAAGTAGTTTTAAAGAGAGAGAACTCATTTACAGTACAAAGATCGACAGGTAACGGGTTCCATAATTTGGGTTCAGCCACAAAATAACGCACGGTCACCCCTAGATTTGTGTCTTTTTGTATGTATATATACATATTGTAACGGCAGCGGATAGCTATAACTCAGACGCGGAAGTGCGATTGCCAAAACTTTTTATTAAACGTGTCCTGACAAGGACATTTGGGGTAGATTGTAAAAAGGGAACAATCACCCACACGCATATCCATACCAGGCATTTGGGGCAAAGGGTCTACACGCATACGACCAAACACACTCAGGGTGGAACATAACTAAATTACAGGGGTTGCCGGGAAGGTGCATAATCACCCTTCCCGGCTGCCGACCATTGGTCGCGGCACCGACGTTACACAGCCCCCTCTTCAACAGTCGACCGTCCCGGCGACTCACACACCCACCACGCCACCCTTATCCATGACACTGTCCATTAGGCGTGGTGGAAAACGCCGGTGCTGGGGCCGAGTTCCGCCTTGGTGCAGGCAGCCCTGGATCGGGGATTTTGGGGAAGACCTCGGGAGCGTTGGTATGGGCCCTTCCTGCAGAGCCGCCCGCCAACAGACCTGTCTGGAGCCTGCCCCTGTGCTGTAACAGGCTGCTCTTTCTCCCGCACTTTCTGCCTGCCCCTCCTGGTGTCGACACTGTGCCTGCATCTCCTGCTGTGGCTGCAGTGAAACAGCGTTTGCACTGCGGTGCCGCTTGCCCACCCGCGCCCTCTTCCTGCGTTTGGGGTTGTCTCCCACAGGCAGGTCAGCAGCCATGGGGTCAGCAGGGGACTTCCTGGCACGGCTGGTGTGGTGTTTCCGGGGCTGGTGTTCAGGTGCAGTGGACAGGGGGATGACGGTGTTCCCCAGGCGCAGCGTGTGCCTCTGTAGGTCCAGGATGGCACGCTGCTTGACAAGGAGGTCCATCCCGATGATGCACTCGTCCCGGATGGGGGCTATCCAGAACTCGTGGATGATGGATGCTCCTCCCAGCAGCACACGCACGCGCCTGTGCCCGACCATGGTCACCGTCTCTCCCGTCACCGAGTGCAGGCAGGCCTGGGGTTGTCCCTCGCAGTCCAGGGGTGTGTCTCCGGGAGCAAGCCTGGTCTGATGAGGGAGACCATGGCACCGCTGTTGATGAGGGCGCAGCAACGGACGCCTTCAACACTGCAGCGCAGGGGCGGGCTGAGTAAATCCCCCAGTCGACCCACTTCGAAGGGGGGTTCTTCGCTGTCGGCCCCTCTACAAGCCCCCGACTGTGCTGGGAATGGGGCTCTACACACAGGCACCTTGTGTCCCCATTTTCGGCAGCGCCAGCAGAGCGGTCCTCTGTCCCCCCTCCTCTCGCTCTCACCTGCGCTCTCTGTCCCATGCTGCAGCTGACGCACCTGCTCGTCCTCGCTGTTTTCCCCCTCCTCTTCCGCTGTGCACACAGCGGCCGTGGGTTGGGGGCGAGGCGTGAGGACCGCCTCAACCCGTTCCACCTCTGCGAGGGCGTGGTCTATGCTGCGCGGGGAGAGAAGGCGGACTTCTTCCTGCAGGCGCTCAGGAAGCAGCGCCTCTAGGAAGGCCTGTAGCGCCAGGTCTTCCTGCACACCCGCAGTGTAGGCGGGGTATGCTTGCCTGGTTAGCGCATGGATGTCCGCAGCCAGGACACCCAAGCTCTCTCCCTCCTGCCGCTTCCGGGCGTTAAGCAGTTGGCGGGTGCTCTGCTCACTTTTCCTGTCCCCAAAGCAGCGGCGCAGCGCTGCCTTCAGGTCCCCCAGGCTGTGTCTGGACTCGGCTTCCAGATCTAGGAGTACCTGAAGCACCTTTCCCTCCAACACGAGACCGAGGCGGACCGCAACGGTCTCTTCGGTCCAGCCGTTAGCCGTGGCTACCAGCTCCAACTGGACCTCGTATGGCTCCCAAGGCTGCTTGCCGTTGTATCTTGGGAGCTTGAGTGGCGCTGGCGTATCCGCAGTAGTTCTCTGTTCTGAGATGCACCCCTCAGACTCCCGGGGTGCGCTCGCGTCCTCCGCTGCAGTCAGCTGGCGCTGTGGCGTGTTCCGCGCTGCTTTGCTCGGCGCACGTCTCTCGCTGGGGCTCGCGATTCCGCTTGGCGCCCTGAGCTCTTCCCTCATGGCTAGCTTTAGCCGCTGGAGTTCTTCTTTGATACAACTTGTATCGATCCACGTATTTTCCACTTCTGACACCATTGTAACGGCGGCGGCTACCCATGACTCAGACGCGGAAGTACGATTGCCAAAACCTTTTATTAAACGTGTCCTGACAAGGACATTTGGGGCAGATCGCAAAAAGGGAACAATAACCCACACGAGGGATTTGGGGCAAAGGGTCAACACGCATACGACCAAACACACTCAGAGTGGAACATAACTAAATTACAGGGGTTGCCGGGAAGGTGCATAATCGCCCTTCCCGGCTGCCGACCATTGGTTGCGGCACCGACGTTACAATATGCTGCTGTGAATGATAAGCTGCTGCGCAAAATTGCGTCTTCTGAGAAATATAATACTGCATAGTTTCACTGTAGCTTTTGATTTAATGACTTGTTTTGTCAAGGTACTTGTAGTTCTTTGGAACACACTGTGCTTTGTGAATTTTACAGGAGTGAGATGCCTTCTTTTCTTTGTCCTCCTTTGTAAGGCTTCCTGGTGGTTGCAGTATTAAATTTGCTTGTGTGTAAAGAATTGTAGATGTGTCTTGTGTACTACCTGTATCCTAGCTGTGTGCCCCCATGTAATGTAATCTGTAGGTACTCAAGGTATATGTGATGTAATTAGGACTTCAATTTGACATTTTTTGTGATTTGAAAAATATTTCATGTACACTTGAAGGTCACTTCCTTTCAGAATAACCTGGAATTGTGGGCTTTTGTACAATAGCATATGCAGTGAAGCAGTGCTTGAAAAGAAACCACAGAGTCGTATCAGTGATGTCATTGTAGTAACAAGTTTATTTATTCAGTCATATTGCACAGCGGACTGTGTGATGGAATGCAGCTTTCTAAGATCAGTATCTGACCTTTTCAGTTATTGCCAAACAACAGAGTTCAAACTGGTCTGATTTGTTTACTTAAGAAGCTAATTCTGGTTTGCAAAGCCTCATGCACAGAAATGACTAAAACATCCATCCATCCATCCATTATCTTAACCGCTTATTCCTGGTGAGGGTCGCGGGGAAACCTGGAGCCCATCCC
>JABJVR010001359.1:0-19327 GCA_025773905.1 Chitala chitala
TTGTGAAAACGAATAATTGTTAAAATACAATGTAATTCTGGTTTGTGAAAAAAAATATTTTTATATTTTTTCTACAACCCCCCCCCCCCCCCATTTTTTTTTACAAGACCGACTGTAGTTCTGTTTCAGTGTTATTTTTCCCACACAATTTGACAATGCTGTGGCCAATATGATTACTTGCAAAGATGAGAAGTTATGACTACTACGCTTTTAAGAGCTGTGGTAACTGAAAAATCCTATACCAATGAAGTGAGCATGAATTCAAAACGTCTTTATCAAAGGTCAGTTCTTCAGTCTGACCTTGACTCCTTCCTCATTTCCTTGTCACGTGCCATGCAGCTGTCCCTCAAAGAGAGTCCTGGGCTCTCATGTGCGGGGCAGACTGCAGCACGCAGAGGCAGAACACGACAGACGCACTCATCGGGCCAGGAGGGGCCAGGACAGTCAGCTTCGATCTCAATCGCCGAGCATGACTCTGCGGTACAGCTGGAGGTAAACCTTCACGGCATGAAAGGCTCATGAAATTTGCAAGTGACCTCATCTCTGCCTCCGGCGGGACGCTGCGTTGGGGAGCTATTTTGAGACACGCCGTGCTCGCCCTCCCGTTCCACGCGGCGGCCCGGGCCTGGCCTTATGTAACCATGCCTTTTGATGTTGATTGGAGCGGAAGAGTGACTTGGCACTCACAGCTTTCCAGCTGCATGATGCACGTCTGCACGTCCATTGGGAAATTCTTCAAGTCCATTGGGCAGGACAGCGTTAGGGTTAACCTGAAACAAACATCATCGGTAGTAATTACAGCATTCAAATGTAGAAAAATAGACCAACTTGGTTGGTACAAATAAAAATAGTTTTAAAAGTTTTCTCCAATCAGTTATTGCATAACACATTTCGCCAGAGGAAGACTGAGAAGACACCATTACTACAAAAGGAGACAGCTGCAGATAATATGTTTTAAAGAAAATTTCTGTCCTGTGGGCTTCTGGGCTGTCTTAAGTGTAAATCTTTGGTCCTGCCATGTCTCATTGTTCCTATATCTGTGTGGCAGTAGCCGCTGGTGAGTCCAAACACTCTCGCCATGTGTGCTATCTGTCTTCTCCATTTACACATCGGGCATGCATAATTACAGAAGGGAAAACCGACTGTCCGTGAAGCCATGTGCAGTTCCCCTGCGTATCAGTGTTCCAGACATTAGCAGATGCCATGCTTTCAGCACAACATTTAAACTCCCTGTGTGCCAACTCAGAGCTGAGCCACTACGGAACAAGCTGAGTGGATATGCGTTATTGAACAAATCATTCATGGACCATGTAGATGCTCCTTATGAGGAATACTAATAAACATTAAAATTTTCATCCAGAGAGCAATCACAGATACACTTAGAAATACTACACATTTTTTTTTTAATTGGGCAGACCTTTCCAAAGCAATTACTGAAGCAGTAGTTATCTTGAACTACTGCACTTTGTCATTGCACTGCAAGCACTTGGGCTGCAGTGAAAGGTGAATGCGTGGCAACCAAAGCACCCACCTTATGGAGTAGAGGACGTTGCCGTTTTTGAATATCCTCAGCAGCTTGTTGTCGGTGGTGACCTCGTGGAAGTGGGCCCCCTTCTCGTTGGCGAAAAACAGGTCTGGCTTCCAGATAGAGTCCAACATGGAGGGGTCCAGGTCCAAGGAGTCGTCGGGGTACTCGCTGTAGGCCAAGCGGGGGTCGTTCCACTGCTGTCTCAGGAAGATGTTCACCCTGTAGTCCTGTGGAGGGGCACAGTCAGCAGCTCACGCACCAGGCCACTTCAAGGCTCTTGTGCAGCAATGCTGGGTTTCATACTGCAATAAGCACCTAGTGTGGTCATACATACCATAACATACATATCAAGGCAGAGGATAAAAAAATCTCTTGTCACTTGCTACTATTAATCTGTCTGTACATTTATTAAGAGTCACTAAAGATGACATTTAAGTTAAGTATAATGTCACTAGAGTGGAGTGTCTTGAATATTCCTGAACTTAATTACGTCAAAACTTGCTGAACAGACAACCTCTTACAGGGCTTCAGCAAGAAATCAGTTGTAAAAAGACTTCTAAGCCTAATATGGAGAGGAATTCCCCTACAGATAGCTGAAATGTCCTGGTTCAAAGTAACATCAGAAGGCCTTCATTCTCTTGGCTGCATTCTTGGCTCCTAATGGCACAAATTCTGCAGTGTACAACAACAAGTTCACCTCTGTCTTCTTTTCTACCCTCATAGTGTCCAGCTTTAAGGACATCGCTGATATCACTGAGGCCCTGGCGTTAAAGCAAGGTAAGGATTGAGGTCAATGCACTTTTCAGATCAGATGGTGCAAGCAGTGTGGTGTGAACCACCTGGGAAAATTGCAAATCAATTAGGGAAGCCCAGACTACTGTAAGTAAATGATGCAGTAAACCCAGCACAGCTGAGCCTTCCAGGACAGCCTTGAGACTCATTCTCTAATAATAACCAGTTGGGCAGCGGCTTCCCTGCAGAGAAAAATTAGATTCCATCAATTAATCGTGATTTCAAACTTTTGGGTTAATCTTCCATTTCCTCCACTTCATTTAATAATGTAGCAGAAAAGATGCATGCACAAAATTGCACACAATGCCAAAAAACAAAGAATGGAATAATGCTTTCATTTAATCTGAGGTCTCGCTGCTTTCCGGCTGTCATCCATGCCAATCCAACCATGCCCCAAAGTCACAAAGCAAGAGAATGTGGGGTGATCCTAGATCGCCCAATCAGATTGACAGCCACAAACACCTGCAGGAGGCTGGTTTGCCCCAGGTTGGTGACTTTAGGAGGCCTGTTTCTGAAACAGGAGTGATTTTCATTGTCCCTGTTTATTGCAGCAGTGGGTGTGTGTGTGTGTGTGTGTGTGTGTGTGTGAGCTTGAGGGGAGGGGGTTGCAGTAGATTGGCTTCACACCACTCCTGCATGTTCACATAAAGTTCCATGCTGATGGCACCAAAGCAGATCTGCGGTAGTACCACCCATGAAGCATTCCTGGATCTCGACCTGGCTTGCTCCATTCAAAGCTCCTAGGCAGCAAATTTTTCTCTTTGTCCATGTGGCTACGTACACTGAGTGTTACTGTGGCTTTGAAATTCTCCACAGACAGAGGCAGAAATGAATTAAAATTCTGCTCAATGGGCCTCGCTTATCTGCCGCCGGATGAGCTTGCCACTTCGTCTGTGCAGAAATGGGAGCTGTCGGGCTGGAGCAGAGGTGGCATCCGTCCTGGCACATCATTTAAATGCTGCATTATGTATGCATCAGCCTCAGGCTCCTCCGCATACCGCTCACTGCATTTTTCACTTCCAAAGGTGCAATGCTGACCCTTATAGCGTGGGTCAAGAACAGGCAGCCCATACCAAATTAGTGGGTGTGAAACATACCCATACTGCTATATTGTATCATCTTTATGTGGGCCACACCTGCTTGCAACCTGCTGAATGCAATATTGTACACAGAGGCTCCACTGTTTTTCACCCTGGATACCCTGTCCTCCCCCACCAAGAAACATAATGGTGCATTCCAATGCCGATGTCCTCTGAAATCCATGTTTTATGAAGTGATTCATTTGCCTTTTCTCAGCCCCCCCCCCAAAAAAATTTGTACTTGTTGTCTGGTTAGATTTTTGTGTAGCACACACAATAAGACCATTTCAGGTCACTGCCAGCCTAAGTCCATGACACAAGACAAATAGCCTCTGGACAGGCTTTGCTGCTGGACTGCTGGTTCAGGAGAGGCAATGCTGGAAGACAAAACATACCTGCTCTAAGTAAGAAAAACATGGAGAACAGTGAGACACTTCATTCCCCATTTTGCTGTTTCACACATGTATTAGATGTGTGTTTGTCTGACCATAGACATTTTTGTCTGTGAATTAGACTAAAACTGTACAACTAGCAAATTTTCTTTTCTTTTGGCTGCTCCCTCTAGGGGTCGCCACAGCAGATCATCCTTTTCCATACCAACCTGTTCTCTGCAGCTTCCTCTGTCACCCCAGCCTGTCTCATGTCCTCCCTCACTACATCCATGAACCTCCTCTTTGGCCTTCCTCTTCTCCTCCTTTCTGGCAGCTCTATCCTCAGCATTCTTTTCCCTATATACTCTGTACGTGTCCAAACCATCTAAGTCTCGCCTCTCTTACTTTGTCTCTGAACCCTCCTACTTGTGCTGTTCCCCTAATATGCTCATTTTTAATAATGTTATGGTTATGTTTTCATTTTTAAAAACACATTTTTTTACATTACATGCCCAAACCACCTCATTTGAGTCCTCTCAGTCTAGATGTTCATGGTTCAGGCATGTAATAAGGATGCCTCCTGGAAAATTGCCACTGGGGCTTTTCCAGGAAATCCCACTCAACGGGAATCTTGGTGTAGGCCCAGGATGTGGTAGGAAAATTATATATCCAGGCTCAGGATCACTTTTGAGTCCCCCAGGGGTGGCTGAAAACCACTGTGGGTGAAAAGGAAGACTGGTCTGATCAACTCATTCTGCTGCCTCTGTGACCCTCATGTGGACAAGTGGGTGGAAACTGAATAACTGATAATAAGATCTTAGCACCAGTAAAAATGATTACAGTAAACATGACAACATGACGTGTGTTTCTCAGCAAGCTTAATGGTAGTATTAAATTAATTTATATAGCACATTATCAGGTAAAAGGCGTTCAATGTGCTGTACAGAAAATTATAGCGCAAATAGAACAGTGTCCTGGTGGCTCAATGGGTACAACATCAGGCTGGGATGGGGAAGCATCCTGGTCTGAGTCCCTGCTCAGCCAGGTATGCCCTTGAACAAAATGCTCAAATGCTAGCTCCCTGGGTGCTGCATGCAGCTGGCTGCCCACCTCTTCCCTCAGGATAGGTTAAATGCAAAGAAGTAATTTCTCTCTGGGATTAATAAAGTGCCAAAAAATTTAATGCAATATATAGGGAAAGGGAATTATGTTTATGACCAAGTATGTTTTTGTCACATACAAGGAATTTGTCCTCTACATTTAACCCATCCCCTTAGGGAGCTAGGGCAGGGTGTCTTGCTCAAGGATGCACCTGGCTGGGCTTTGAACCAGGAGGCTTGTACCTTCAGGCTTGACACTCTACCCATTGAGCTACCAGGCTGCTGAAGAAATGCAGTTCAAACAGACATTTAATGGTGTCTTATTTACACAAATAAGTTTCTAGATCTCTAAAGAGTATTTCTTGCCTGTGAAAAACAAGTACTTAGAGATGCCAGGAATCAAACCCAGGGCCTCATACATGCAAAGTATGCACTCTACAACTGAGCTACATCCCCTGCCATTATAACAGACCAAAGGAGTGGTGAGTTTCAAACCCTGGTCACCAGCATACCAGTCAGAGGACTTTTACCACTGTGCCACAGGAGCAGTTCCGTACAGCAACGCATCTTTAAAAATTCAAGAATAGATACATATTGAATCTAGCCAAAGTAGCTAAAACCTGTAAGTACAGTTTTAAATTTCATTTTATAATTTGCTAGAATTGGTGAAGATCTAATATGTATAGTCAGTTGGTTTCAGCAATGGGCTGCATAATAAGTAAATACACTTTCACCATCTTTAGTTCAAACTCTAGGCACCACTAGTTGATATGGTCAAACAGATTAAAGAGATCTACTAGGCTTGTAACATCTAGCATTTCAGAGATTTACTTGGTCCTTGTTTCATCACAGTTAAAAAAGATGAGAGCATCTTCCCAGTAACAGCTGTGCGTTTGGAAGTGGGAGCAGGCCTAACGGCTTTGTAACCGTGCAACGATTTAGATCATCTCTCGTCCTCTTGCAGTATTTATGGAGCAGAGGCTCCTGGCTAGGATCCCCTTATGATGCTTTAACGACACATTACTTATGTAGAGCAACGGAAGCAGGCAAGTGGAGGTGCCAGACAGTTTGGTGTTCAGTGTGAGCACTGTGCTTGTCATCAATGTCACCTGTTAATGTGACTCCACACCTGTGTAAAGGAAAGGGAGGGGATCAAAGCTACATCACTACCACCTACAGAGCATAACGATGTGAGTCTCTAATACAGGAAGCCAGTCAGTCCCTGGCAAGCAGTCCGGGGAGCAGCATCATCATTGCTGTGGACTTGTTAATGTATACGAGCTCTGCTACTTTATCACCATCTCCACCTTCACTGCCAGTACAGTGTCCTTAAAGGGGGATTTGTAACTTCACTCCCTTGGCTAGACAGGTCCCTCCATCACAGCCCAAGCTACAGATGGTGTGCGTTAATATCCACAAAAGCTGTGGTCACACCAGAAAGATTACACTGCCTCTATCGCTCCGCTATTTCAACTCAAAAACCTTGTATAAGGAACCTGATTGGCTGACGCTGTTCCATAGATTAGTCTCACAGGACAACTGTGCTGTGCTGATGGGTCACAGGAAAGCACGTACCATTGTTGTCTCAGCAATGGATCCAAAGCTGTTGATGAAGATGTTGCAAGATACATTCACTGGAGGACCTGGATGGAAAAAAAACACACAGGATCAGCTAACAACAGCATTGTAACCAAGGGGGACGGGGAAGCAGGAACAAGTCTGCCCACTATTTAAAGCTTTAACATGCGCATTTAAACATTATTGTGACAAAGCTGTCTGTTCCTGGTATCAAACTCTGTCCTATAAGCTTGTCAGGTAAACCTGAAATGTTTTTAAGGCTTACATAATACCACCACAAATTCATTTATTACAAATTCACTGCGGATTCAATGCATGCATACACTGCTTTGTAACTGATCCTGAGAAGGCACACTGCCAGTTTTGCTGCCTTTTCTTCAGAATTAATTAGCAATAATAACAGATGCATTGCAAGATGCAAGTATAATGATAGTTTTTTCTGTCTGACTATATAAGTTTCATATTAATTACTGTTCTATCATACATCTGTTTCATATTCATAGAACCATAAAATAATGTCATCAACATCTGTCATAATGATAAGAGATTAATTATGTGTGCTTCTAAATCAGCTCTGTCATGTGCATGGAAGTGCTGCGTATGCTTTTTAAATACTTAATAACAAAGCAAGTATCAAAATGGAAAACAGTAGTTTCAGTACCATCCTTTGCTGTATAATGGTGAGGGTGTGCACTGCTTTCTACATTTACATAGCACACCAGAGGATGGTGCACAATTCAACCTCTGTGACTAATCCTGTGAGACACTTTGGACTCCCGTTACACATGTGATCAACATTTTATGAAATTCCATTTTCACATATGCAAATGGAGAGCACTCTAAGCTTTGTGGCCCCATTCACCATAAATCTTTCAAGTGCTTCAGCTCACAATTTTAAGACATCCAACTAGTACTGAGGACAGCTGCTGTTTGGGGAAATAAACTAGTTCATAATTACCAAATGGTGTTTACTAAATAAAAGGTCAGCAGAGAGGCACTGGACACATAAGATGTACCTTTGAAATTGGGTCTGATCCTGGCGTCGTAGCCAGAGGTCTTTCCCATGAGCTTGTCCAGGAAGTCTGATGGAGACATGGGCACCTGTCTCCCTCGGGGGCTGTCCTCTTTGGATGCCACCAGACTGCAGCAGGAAATGAGAGGAGAGATGAGCAGCAGTCTCTGGTGGTGGTGGTGGTGGTGGTGGTGGTGCAAAGTTGATCGTGTGACCAAGAACTACACTTCTGATTGGCTGTAAGAAAACCCTGCTTTACTGAAGGATGTGTGTGTTCAGGTAGGGGAATGAGGAAAGAACAAAGAGCCAGCCATTCGACGCATTCATTGTGTTCATACCAAAATGGATTCGCATGGGAATAGTGTATATGTTGAAACATGATCACAGGATACCAAAGATGATGAAAAAAAATGCTGAAAAGCACATGGTTTAATTCATTCCCCATCTTAGCAAGAAGAGCACATCCCCAGTTCTCAACTACATTCTGCATAATTATCACACTTTGTGAGCATTAAAGGAAATTAATAATATATGAAAGTAATCAAGAATGTAATGGCGGGAAACATAAGCAGTACTTAGTCGAGCTTAAGTGCTTCACATAAGAACATTTAATAATTTATGAGCTGGGTAGATACATTTCTGCACAGGTAACTTATCTGTTCAGTTCCCATTAGGTATATCACACAGTCAGTCTTGTTCTGGCCACAGTAAACAGTAGAAGAGTGCTTGTGATGCAGTAATACCAAACCGTAAAGATACACAGAACAAAGCTATGTATTCCTATTGCTATTCACATGCTCCATGAGCACCTCTGGTGAAAGAACATAACCTACAGCACTGTGCAACACTACAACAGACTAAAATCCACAGTCATCTGTTGCATTGTAAGGGTGAAGTGTTTATACATATCACTGGCTATACTGCAGATGTGTAAACAGATTTTGCAAATTCAAATACATTACTGATTGCTCCCCATTTGTTTTTTCCAAACCTACACAACACTTAGTGGAAAGGGCACAGGCCCTCTGTGACAATATACACCAGGCAGACATGTGGACGGGAGGTTGGATAAATCAAGTCGACACAGACTGTGGATGACAAAGATGTGCCTAATGGTAGATCACTAGATAGAGCCAGAAGTAATGCCCAGACAAAACATGGTGTTCCCCCATATCTTTACTTTTATGAAAAAAGGGTAAATACAACAGACAGCATAAAGCCCACGACACAACCGGAAATATTTTTCTGAGTTGTTTCTGTCTGCAGTCTGTTACCTCCTGGAAATAAGGACTAGGACTGGAACATCAAGACAGGAAGAAAAAAATGCTTTGGGCAGAAAAATGTTCAGGGTTTACAGACTGGTAATATCAGGGCATGCTTTACTAGAGCTGCTCTGGGTTAGATGTCACTGTGCTGTTTTCTTCATGTGCAGTCATATTCATTTTGGAGCACAAAAATGCTAAATAAATAAAACCAACATCTGAGCCAACATCTCTGCACCTGCAGCTGAACAAACTGATAAAGTTTGACCTTGCCCCCAGACATCAGCTGTCCCTGCTGGTGTGACTGGAAGCTCTTAGGTTCTTTTGTAGTGCAGCACTGTGGTGATTCTAGCTGGAACTCTGAGTTTCTCATGCAGCAGTCCTGTGGCCCAGTGACCCTCGTGGACCCATGGATCATGGTGACGTTGGTGAGGGGAAGGGCCATCTAGGGATATGACTCACAGAGCAAAGGTGTACCCAACCAACCAGTGAAACTGCAGCCTAGCTAGCACTCTGCATCCCAGAAGCTGGGTGTTGCTGGTGCCTGGTCACCTGCTGGTACCAGTTATACTTAGCTGGGCTTTCAGTTCCTGTGAGTCCTTGACCAGACACCTCTTGTGCTTGACCAGATGTCTCGTGCCTGGCCGGAGCCCAGAGCCGTTTCACTTTCACCTTTGCTATTCACTAGTACTCCTGCACTGTCTGTGGGACAGCTGTCAGGCTGGCGCCTCCCCAAACACTCCTCAGCCCCATCCTAAGCAACTTTCAACCACTCATTAGAGCACAGAAAACAGTCTGATCCAAGAAGCGTTCCAGCCCTAGGAGCTGTGGCATGATGCCAAACCAAACCACATAAGCATAGGGTCCCTGAAGACCCAGTCAAACCCCTCTGACAACTGCTGGGGTCATGCTTTGCTGCCAGGCATTAAGCTCAGAAGAAATACCGCACAGGCACCCAAATTTGTTGTCCCTATAACAACTGGAATGTGTCACATTGGGCATCAGAGTGTGCTGTGCTGCAAAGATGTGCCGGATCTCAAGGCCATTGCATATAGGGTGCTGTTTCAGTCCAGTGCTTCTGCAAACCCTCGGGCAGCATGATACAGCGTGAGCCACAGCACAAGACAAGCATCAGCATCTGTCTTTTACTGAAGAAACACAAAATGCACACGCCCTCTCTTGCAGCTTTAGGTTTCAGCTGATGTTTAATTATGTTTGTGTTAGACTCTTCTCTACACAAGAGAGTTTTATGAGGATTATTAATATTCACAACTTCATATTTGTGCCCAATTATAAAGGACATAAATTGTTAACTTGTAACAAATTATGACTTCTGAGCACCCTGCAGAGCGGATGCCTTTGTCACAATCCACAACACCAAATAAAACAACAAACCCTGCAGATAAAAACAGACAAGAGGCGATCGACTTTGTTCTCAGTAGGGGGTCATAAACAACTTCAAATAATGAAACCACAAAAGCCATAATGAAGATCAAGTCGTTTTCAGTGTCACAGAGGAACCACAATGTCTTTACCACCTAGGACCATATTGCACTGTGTGTGTGTGTGTGTGTGTGTGTGTGTGTGTGTGTGTGTGTGTGTGTGTGTGTGTGTGTGTGTGTGTGTGTGTACGTTCACAACTCCCCATCTTACTGTGTGACTCACACTCCCACAACTGCTCCAAACTTAAGGAATGAAAGTAATAAAATAAGTCACGTCAAAGACTAAACAATATACTTACAGCGGAAAACAAAGCCGCCCCATTCTCAGGACTCAATCAGACACACATGCTGAGACCTGTCTTTTTAGAAGCCAGTCAAATTCATCCCCTCAACCCCAGCAGCATACAGGCTCTGACTTTACACAAACAACACACATCCTTGTACTTTTTAATGGCACATGATGTGCAGGCAGATTTTTCTTTTTCCCCTTCCTTCTGATAAAGATGGATGATGGATACAACTGTATGGATGAGACCTACCATACAGTGTGTATTCTAGGTCTCATTCCGACACATGGAGCATGAAGGAAAAGAGGAAAGCCACATGAGTGACGAGGCTATTCAAAGTCGAATGGAATGAGCTCTAGTGTCTGGACACTGCAGAAGCAGGAACAGACCAGAAGGAGGAACAAGCATCACCATTGTGGCATGAGACCTTCCAGGCAGTACTAGCTAGCCAGCCTGCACCCTGACCTTATCTTCTCCAATTAAATGAAGGCTCTCTAAAGAAGAACAGGGTGTGCTGTAGGAGTTTGATTAGCCCATGAGGGGAGATGGGTGGAGTTTTATTAACTTAATGCCTAATCAGTTCACAGAGGTCTGTTTAATGGCAGCCATGTACCATGTGCTGCACTTCCATTTCATGCATGGTGGAAATTTCAAGATCAATGTCAAGGTCACATTGTCTTTGTTTAAAGCTCATCCCTGTGATCAGACTTATATGTTTTTCTTTTAGAATCTGGTTCCATATTTTCAGTAATATGGACGGTGATGGGAAGGGATGGAATAAGTTCAGGCAGATGTTTTTCAGATGCTCTGCAAGAATTTCCCCTTAATGTGGTATGATTCCAATTTTTTATTGTTTGTGGACTCAATTCAATGTCCAAATTAAATGGTTAGCAATGAACAAAAATATACACAGAACAAACTAAATAAACAACAGTTAGCACCACATACTAGCTGTGTTGTCATCTATGTGCCCTGATGAAAACATTTCCTGTCAGTGACAACACACTACATGTAAAATGCATCTTTTCTGTAAAGCTTACACTGTAAAACAATACACAGCTTGTCTTAGGGTACTTCTTAACCAAACACTTTGGTGCAGAATGAGAAAGGACCAGTGGCCCATCCCAGCTTTGTACATGCTCAAATGTGAGTGAACGTACTCTGCAGTTGGCGTGCATTAAGCTACTCATGAACGAACTGGAGTAGTGTTCACCTGCGTTCAGGAAGGGGACACTAATGAAAGTCCGAATCATGAAGGAAAGTGTGGAAAGGGGACACAGGCGGAACAGGAACGACCACCAAAACGGCAGCACACTCCATGCACCAAGCCCTGACGTGGTATCAGACAGCCATCGGCAGTATTTACTGTTGCAAATGTTTACAAAAATAAATAAATAAATTTGGAATTTCTGACTTTGGTCTGTTGATGCTCTGCCTGGAGGGTTTGAGCACCAATTAGAGCAGATATAAATTTAAAGAATATTCAGTTCTGTTTGTCTGCAATTAAAATGCCACTTAGTGTGTTTTCTCCCATTCTTTTTTAATGCTGTTAAAGCTTGGACCTTTTTAAAAGTGGTGTAACAAACTTTTAATACAAGTGGTCTTAAAATTTTATATTCCAGCTTCCTGTGTGGTCTTGGCACAGTATTGCCATAAGATGATAATGGCGGTAGTAGTACTGTATCCGAATGTACCCTAGATTGAGCTAATCTCACAAATTTGTGATTAAAGATTATGCTCTCTGTCCTCTCACTATTGCATTGTCTATGACAGGAGTTTTCTTTTGTGCCATGGACCCCTTTGGCAGTCTGATGAAACCTGTGGTCCTCTTCTGAGAAAAACGATTTTGAATGCATGAAATAAAACACAAACCTTTACAAGGGAAACCAATTATGTGAGCGCACAGTTACATTTCTAATTAAAAAAAAACATGCAAAAGAAAATCTGTCCATGGAGCCCGGGCCTATGGGAACATCCAGGACAGCCTTTTGACATACGGGTTCTCCTTCATCTTACTTGCCCTGTGCTCACTGGCAGTTTGACTGTCCACATGTGTGTCAACGGGGTCATAAATTGGTCATCAGAAAAACGGCGAACTTTTTGCTGAGCTCCAGCTCTGTAGGCAAACACTGTTGGCATTCTGCACCAGCTCATGATAAATGTACAACTGAGATTGCTGAGAGGGACACTTTACTCCTGGGCGTTGAGCGGAGAATAAGGAGCACCATATAGGTGTGAACTTGCTCCTTCCGTGCACTTTCAGCCATTTACTTCATAGTTTTAAAGGTTTGTTGTCTTCTTTGTGTGCAGCAACAGAGTAAGGCCAGCATAAATATCTGAGTGACTGGGGGTGGGGAGAAATAAGAATTCAAATATGGTAACTCAGTCACTCTCAATAAGCATAACTGGATGAATCTGTAGGCAAACGCCTGGACTAAAATACAAGGCTAGTAAGTTACGGGAAATTTCAGACCTTGGGGTTTACAGGACCTGCAGTTGTTATTTCTATTTTTTATTGATTCAATGGTTTTAACAGGTAACCTACCCTTGTGCCCCAGTTGTAAATCAATAGTTGACTGAAAAGTAAATAAAAAGCTTTCAGGAGATTTACCTCTCAAGGGCTAAAATTCTTTACTTGAATGACACCCTGTCATAGAGCACTACAACTCCCATAATTCTGCACTTCAGCCAATTTTGTGGCCACAATACAGAACATAAAACTCCTGATTTAATATAGGGTCTTTTCATTTGAACTGGGTTTTTGTGGGTATTGAGTCTCTGTCAGCATTTGTGGACTCATGTTTAATGTCCCTTGTTCATGGTAATCATTATTAAGGGAGTAATTAAATGACTTAGTGGCAATCAAGCAGAGTAATGCAGCCTAACACTTAAAAGACCAACCAAAAGCAGGATGCAGCTCTTCAGGCCAGTCACCTGAGACCAGCTCTGCCTGATTAGATTTTGCTCCAATGTAAATTTCACATCAATGTCAACTATTGGGGCTTTTTACACTGATATCGACCTATCCCAGTGCTAGCATTCATCCCACTGTCATATCGCACATTAAACTTGCAGTGAAAAAAATATTGATTACTTCTTCTGACCAAATTCATGCTTTTTTAAAAAAGGTTGGGGAATGATTTTGTACAAGAACGTAATTTTCCGCACTAGTCAATCTTCCTCCATTCAAACTCAGTCCATTAAAATGTAGAAACGGTTCAGTGATATTGACTGGTGCCATTAACACATTGCATGGAGAAACACAAGAACGTGTTTATGATGTCTCGCCGCATTTGTATTGCTTGATGAGGCCATGAAGCTCCCAGCAAAACACTGTGAATTTGACTGACTCTTGGTTAATGCAGGCTAACTGGCTACAATGTTTCTGTCTGAGGTTCACAGCAAGATCAAGGGAGTGAAATGTGTACATCCTAATGCAGGTAAAAATAAACATTTTGACACTCTAAACCCAACATAAAAAGGTACTGAGTTAACATTTTGTGTTTTAACTAGCATTGCCTTTTATTATGTGATTAAAAAAAATTTAACTGAATATTTTTTCATGCCCCTGTTATAGTTACACAATAAATAATCATCTGCATGTTTGTTAACAAAAGCAGACAGCAGAGGCAGGGTCGTTTCCATGGCGGCCGGCTGTGTTAAAACAGCCACGCTCTCTGCACTGTCGACCCCTCCCGTCTGTGAGGAAGCTCAATGTTGGTGCTGGAGGGGGGTGTGTCCTCACAACTCTAGGTGACCGTGACAAGATCCACGCCCTGGAAAATGCTGCTGGCGAAAAACAGTCTATGCTGCAACAAAATATTGAGATGTACCTGTGAAGCCAGGCATGCATCTCAGCACTCCATTTTCGAAAAAAAAAAAAAAAAAAAAAAAACTGTTCAAATTGACAACTGTGTGACATTGCAAATGTGTCACTGTGCAACTGGCAGTGCCTTCTGGGTGGTCACACTCCCTTCGGTCATCTTGCCTTTTTTTGCTGCTCTGTCTTGTTTTCTGGATTTCTTGTATTGTTGTTCTAGTACATCTGGTTGTTCCCTGTTCCTTTCTTTCTTGTGCTATTTCTACTTTGTTTAGTTTTTTCTTTATCCATGTCTAGTTTTAATGTTTCCTGGTCACAATTCCTTATGTTCTTCTTTGCTGCTGAGCAGTTGCACCTGGTTTGCCTTTCCTGAGTGTCTTTATTAGGTTATGGGATTCACTAGTGCCTTGTGAAGTTTTGTTTTATTTCTTTCGAGTCATACTAAGTGTGACTTTCCCATTACTGGTTTAGCCTTCTCCTGTCTCCCTTTGTTTAGAGCTTCTCTCCGTGGTTCTAGGTGTCGTGTTCTCTGTCTCTTGTCCTTAACTGAGCCCACTGACCCTGTTCTCCTTTTTTCATTTTCTTCTAGGTCCTACTCCACCTTTTGAATGTATCAGCTGGCCTTTACCTTTCATTGGGCTCTTTCCAATAAAATGTGAAATTCCAGCTGGTCCAATTGGAGCTACATGTCCTTCCGAATCTGTGGATGAATGTATATCTTGTGGTGATGTAATAAACTGCTGTGGTATTATTCATACTTCAGCTTGAAATCTTGCACCAGTGCTCGAGCTCAAGTGAGCTGCAGTGGTTTAAATTCGCAAATCGAGTCCTTAAACCCGTTTGAATTTTCCACGTTACCAAATTGTCAGAATAAAAATTTCAAGAAAAACTAAGACTTTTACAACATATTATGCGGCGACATTGACAGACTGATATATGCAGACTGCCAATCTAAAATAAGCAAGTTTTCTTCTAACCACACATTTACTTTTGGAAAAGCAGTCCATGCACTCCTCAATAGAAAGGAAATCTGTAAAATTCAAAAATGATCATCATTAATGTTGAAGCAGTATTAATATCTGAACATGGTTTGTATGGAAGTGAAGAATTTGGCAGAGCAGCTGAATCGCCTGACTATTGACACAGCTTTAAGGTTAGTTAGCGTAAATAAACCTTTTTTAACCTGGTTGCTCCCTGCTCCCTTCCTTCCACAAAAATATACATTCATATGTATTCAAAAAATTGATACCAACATCTGAGAAAGTCACTGAGACACTCAGAAACAGTTCCAATCACCCTCCTGCAGCATTGTGATCCATGGCTCACAACAGCTGGAGACTGAGACATGCGTGATAGTGGCCCGTGTAACAGCTCATTCACACGCTCTGCATTTCACACGCTCTCTATACACACCTCACAGATTAAGAACTACCCAAAATTCCACATTACAGTTGTGTGCATAAATTTCATAAATACAACAAAGAAAAGGCAAACGTCTGCTATAAACAGAAACCGTGTTTTCCTTTCTAATGAGCTGTACCCACACTGACCTCGCCAATGGATCATAGAACGTACACAGTTGTGAACTCATGGTCCCAAACTAAAAGATCCTGTCAACACTGCGTCTCCAGTCCATCTGTGAATCATCCATAGGCTCTTCAGCTTTTCAAATCACATAGGGCACCCACATAATGTACATAATTTTCGTGGGGCACACAAACGTTTATATGTGAAAGTGCACAGAGAGAGTACATGCAGGCATGGTGGGAGTCTGCGAGAGGAAAATGCTACTTTATTTATGGGATCAGTTAAATGGGTAAGGGACATGTGATGCGGGGTATTGACATGCACCAAAACATGATGTGGGATAAACAGACAGATCGTGCTGCTCTTACTCCTCTTTTACTCATTTTGTACTTTTTGTGGGTGAAAAAATTGATTTTTGATTTCTGATAATTATGCCTTTATTTAATCTGAGTGCTTCAATGCCACACAAGATTGCATACTCTTTCCTGTCCACCTGACTGTTGTCATTTTTTATGCTTCTGTGTATCATACTCATGTTGTCAGGAGTAAATATGTACTAAAAAATGGTACAAGAGGATTACAGCATTGGACAGATTATGGTCCAAGGATAAGTGTCATGTTTAATGAACAGAACTTTAAAAGCTGGTAAGTCAAAATCTCTTGAGTGAATGGTACGGTTTTACTCCTTAGCCTGAACTGCTGCTGTCAATTATACAAAAGTCATAATAAAACAAGTTGTGAAAATGCTTCAAATGAATTTTTTAATGGCAACATTTTATAGTTTTACATGGAAGCTACTGGTGAACTCTAAAGCTTCACATGCTAACTATTGTTTCTTTGTAGAGCCTGACATGCTAGCTGCTGCTTCTTGTAGAAACATTAGCTGCTAGCTGTTAGCTACTGTAGATACATTATGTTGCAATTACCTGCCAGGAGAACTCAACACTCTTACTCTGATTGTTGGGAACACAGACCTCTATAAATGTCTCATCACTCACTTTAAGCATTCAATCTGGTCTCTGCAAAAGCCTACAGGAGTGAGGCAGCCTTAACCCCTCAAGTTTATGGATTGCATCTTATGTAGCATTACTGACTAGCTCTGTGATGACCTGTGCCTTACCTCTGTAAAGGTCACAGTGGTGGTTTTTCACCATTCATCATGAGAGCCTCTGGACGATAGGAGATGTTGGAGAATCTCGTTCCTTGAGAACGTGCCACAAAAAGTGCTGGCTGAGAGGTCAGCAATGGCCTTGAAGTAGCGTTACTGTGATGCTGTTTAAATACTGTTCTGTGGTGCTTTCTAATTCTGGCAAAATTAAATGCCAAAAGATAAGCATCGTGTTTTTTGGCAATTCTTCAGCAAAGTGGGACAAGACTGCCACATTTCAGCTATAAGCTGGGTCACAGCCAGTCAAAGTTCCTTGTTCAGATTTTGCTCTGAAGCCTTTCTGTTCAAATCCTGTTTTTATCAGTTTTTTGGGATTTGGCAGGGAAAAGACCTGTCTGTCATCTCATAAGCCTCACACGATTGCTGCTCTTATAATAGGTCCTCTGTTTGGTATGCTAACAACAGGAAAGGAGCGCTTTCTTCAAAAAACACTGTTCCATCACTGACTGCTTGCCTCATCCACACCCTTTGTCCTGTCATGTATGATGATTCAAAACCACAAACAGCACTTTAACAAAGGAGAGAATTAAACTTGAAGGGTTCAGCCCTGCTATGGAAATACCGTGGAAGCAGACTGACAGACAGTGAAGGGCTGCATGCCAATTCATGACACCTCCTGTTTTTAAGACCTTCCACAGGCATAAAAAAGCTCATAAAAGTAGAAAAGCTCTGAAATCCAACAGAAAGAAGGTGCAATGTATGCTGACAGCTGCCAACAGTCCTGCTGCAAAGCCCAGACCATAGAGATGGGCTCCAGAAGGTCAGCCTGGGGCCAGAGAGCTGCTGTAGCTCCACAGCCCAGTCGTGCACAGTGCCATGTCTGAATATGTGCGCTGGGCTGTGCGTGTGTAATCCAGAGCAAACAACACATGCACAAAAGGCTGGGAGCCTGTTATTGGGACTACAGCAGAACAAAAATTATGCAAGGCTGGATTCAGTCACAGCAATGACATGTGTTTCTTTGAGTTCTCCCATGAGGCATGAGTACCTGGGCTTCTGGGGATTGCAGAAAGCCTGTACATTGTATGCTACCAGAGGCCCCACACATTAGTTATGCATAACCATGGGCAAGCAAGCGAACGGTGCAAATCTACATGTCACAGATAAACACCATTAAAATGACGCATGGCCACATTATCTGTGAAGCATTTGGCAAGGCAGGGCTTGTTTGAGATTCATCTTAGAGTGACTGCTTCTGTTAACTACTCCTCGCTGTGCTGACTGTATCACTCCCCATAAGTGGCATTGCTGCACAAAAGTAACATTTCTGTGGTGTGTGTGTGTTTGTGTGTATGTGTGCAAATGTGCGCAAATGCATTTTAGTGTGAAAGAAATAGATGAAAGGTGCTATATTTAAACTAACCCTTGGAACTTAAAAACGAAAGAAAATCTAAAAGCTAACTTATTTTAAAATATATTATAAAGGATAATTATAATTGCTGTATAATAATGGCTGCAGTCTGATGCAGCATCACATTCAAATATTTATTGTTTTTTTTTTTTTACTTCACTCATAACCTACCTTGGTGTTCAGTCAT
Organism: Chitala chitala; assembly: GCA_025773905.1. NCBI lineage: Eukaryota > Metazoa > Chordata > Actinopteri > Osteoglossiformes > Notopteridae > Chitala > Chitala chitala. Next base: position 18,505 of record JABJVR010001359.1, read on the forward strand.
GTTTATCTGTTGTGCTAAAATAAATTTTTCCGTAAGTGCAACTGATCGTCAGCTTACACTGTATATGCTTTAATTAAATTAATAAAAAATGAAATAAAATAGACATGGATCTGCGAGTAGAAATAAACAGGCAGACATAAACTAGAGATTGATTTGTCAGTGTTGCACGTGGTACGTGACATTTCAACCTTTTAAACTGTCAGCATTTTACCATTTTAGTCATTCTGCACTTTCCCGCAATCATTTTTCTAAACGATTTTAATTCTTTCTTACACAACAATTATACTCCTCCGTAGATTAGTTCACATGTTTATATCGTGTTTTTTTTTACTATTCAATGGAAAGTTCAATGTAACCCCTATTATTACCTTTTAGTGTCAGGGTTTGGAAAGGAAGCAAAAGCAACTATTACAAAATTATAAAATTTACCATCAATTTATGCTGTACACTGTCAAAATTGAAAGTGTCACCTGTTACGCACCAGAATGATGTTGGGTATAATTGGGTATACGACAATAATCCGCCTGTGAGTGTGCCTAGTTTTCTTCATGTGTTTTAATACTTTTTACCGTTATTAATTCATGGTCAAAGTCAAGTAAGTAAAATGTTGTGGATAAACACATTCAGTTCAATTCAAATAAAGACTTGTTTAAAGAAAACGTGTGGAATATTAGGGTGGTCGACACACGGTGATACCCTTTGTTGTGAAGTTATACTCTGTTCTACTTCGTGAATATTGCCACGCAACTGTTTTATATATATATATATATATATATATATATATTTATATATATATATATAAAACAGAATTTGTGTCAATTGT
>JABJVR010001361.1:0-19316 GCA_025773905.1 Chitala chitala
CAGGCCTCTCTCATCTTTTTAAGTGGGAGAACTTGCACAATTGGTGGCTGACTAAATACTTTTTTGCCCCACTGTAATATACTAAAGAAATATACACCAATATACTATTATCTAATGGCATACTAGTATACTAAGTAATACTAATATTCTACATTATATACTAGAAACAAAATACTGGAGAACAGTAATATACAAGATAAAAAACATACTTTGTCACTGCATGAACATATAGTGCAAATCTAGGACCTGTGCAAAATACAGCAGACTATGCAGATTTGTGCAAAGTACAGCAGACACATACATACAGCAGACAGTACAGCTGTCATTCACATTGCGCTGTTTACAGTGCATATTGCACTTGGGATGAAACTGTCTCTTTTGTTTTCCCAACCAACTGTTGTTTCCCCAAAATAACATGCAAATCAGTTTGAAAGTTTATTTGTAATAGTTTATACTTAAATTTATATAGTTTATAATATTTATCTGACTTGTTACAATTTTGCAATTTTTATAGTGTAACTTATAATGCTTACTCTTGTATCAGACACTATGGCTTTGCTTGTAATGTTATAGTTGAAATGATTTAACAGTTATTTGTAAAATGCACTTCTGGAAGAATGGTCAAACATTCCCATAGACACACTCCTAAACCTTGTGGACAGCCTTCTCAGAAGATTTGAAACTGTTATAGCTGAAAAGGGTGGGCAAAGTCAATATTGAACCCTACGGACTGAGACTGGGATGCCATTAAAGTTCATGTGCGTGTAAAGGCAGGTGTCCCAATACTTTTGGCAATATAGTGTATGTAAGGTTAAGGTGGCACGGTGTCGTGGTGGTTAGTGTCATTACCTCGCACCCCTGGGCCCAGGCCTCGATTCCTGCCTCGGGTGTGTGTGTGTGTGTGTGTGTGTGTGTGTGTGTGGAGTTTGCATGTTCTCCCTGTGGTTGGTGGGTTTCTGTGGGTTTTCTGGTTTCCTCCCACAGTCCGAACACATGCAGGTTAGGTTTATTGGCATTTGCAAACTGGCTGTAGTGTGTGCATGTGCTCTGTGGTGGGTTGTTGCCCTGCCTGGGGTGTCCCGCATCCTGTGCTTCCTAGGATGGGCTCCAGGCTTCCTGCAACTGTGAATTGGACAAGGAGGTATTACAAATGGATGGATGTGTAAGGTTAAGCCTCAAGAAATATGGTACCTGTGATACGCTTTGACCTTCTGCTGTGTTGTTGAGCATTTCAAGAGCTTATGTCTGATTTATAGTGATTACAGGTTATATAGTATTTCCCCTGTATAGAACCTGAGAAATTTTCAATAAAATGTGTTCATATTGCCTAACAAAGCTTTTGTTGTGTATTTATTGTTCAGATATCACAGAAGGTTTTTCAAAGTTTATTTTTCCATTAGTTTTTTGAAAAAGCTAATTTACAGTTCTTGCCTGTTCCCCAGTTTGTTTTCCAGTCAAGACCCCTTCTTACATGGCTGCAGGTAAACAGCCTTATTGCTTTTTCAGTTATTTGGATAAAGTCAATGATGTACAAAGTTTGTTTCTGAGGACTTTGAGGTTTTCTGATTTACGTTTTGCTTACATTGCAGTTTGAAAGGCAATACCACTATGTTCATGCTAGTTACCTGTTGGTGTAATATACAGTATTTTCTGGCCCACTGAAGTTCTGTTTCTTGTATAATAGTCCTACCCTAAGGAGATCGGGCAGAATTGTAGAAAACCAGTATGCAAATAAAATTTTAAAGGTCACTCAGGATATAGCCCATATCTGCAAGCTTCAAATGTGTTACCCTCCAAAAGTAACATATATCTGGTTAACACATGAATGTCACTTCCTCCTAAAGCATATTACCATAAGTTAGTATGATTCGGTTATGGGTTTAGACCTGCTCTTCTCTTCTAAGACAGAATTTCTTCCATCAGTACTCTAATAAAGTTACGACTGAAAACAGTCTGCATCGATCCCCTAATTTCCTCTAGCATCAGTCAGAGGTGTCTGTTTTCAGTATCCTGGCAATTATAAGAGTATATGTGAGATGCTCTTTGGGATTTAATACCGGAATTTGTGTATCAAATGCAACAGACTTTAAAATATATATGTTGGCACCATATATGAACAACTGTGCCCTAGTGTCTGCACCCAACATTGTCTACTCAGTTTCAAAGCACTTGTTCTGTAGAGGATATACCCAACACAGTACTATGCATGTGTACACACAATTGGGGATGTTCACTTAAACTGCTGTGACAGGCTGGCTCCCTGTTTAAGGACTAGCCTGTTTTGTGCTCTGGGCTGTGTGGTACAGACTCCAGGGCACCTATGACCCTTCAGAGAATAGGTGAATGGACAATGGATGGAAGGTTTACTGGAGTAATGAAGAGGACACAAAACAAACCTGCACATGTAAAGGGGGAAGGCCGGATAGCACAGGCAAAGTCCATACACATAGTGTACAGGGATGGATCAAGCCAGTAACCTGCCGCATCATTAGTCATACTGCTAGGTGTGCTTTTGGAATGTTATACAATATAATAACACAGATAAAACAAAAACATAGATATAGGATACATAGATTTGACATAGTGAATATATCGTTATCATGTATGCTTCTTAAAGCTCATTTACTGAGCTGTTTGTGTACCACATTCAATTTCAAGGGGTTTCCAGAGGGTCCTAACAATAGCATTTATGCAAAATTTAATGCACAGTGGAAGCTGTTCAAAATAACTTTTTATGTAACAAAAGTTATATATATCAGTTTTAAATTTACAGCATAATTTTTTAAAATCCTGTGTATTGTAGTCAAGTGACTTTTATAAGAATTTCATAATAATATTGCTGTTTTTTTATTTAAAAATATAGAGAAAGAAATACTTAATTTTTATTTAAAAAAAACATTTTATTTAGTTAGGCACTTTTACTCATTTCCTGCAACAAGCAAAAATATTTCCAACTTGAAGAAAAAAATAATTTAAATTTTTTGTCTTTGATGTAGTCAGTTTACTGTGAGACTGGCAGTGGAGGATGCCTGCTCTGGCATCTAGGGTACACACAAATAGTGTCTCACCAAATTTGCAAGTTGTAGGGGTGGGAATTGCAAACTCTTGATTTTCCACTGCTGACGTGGACACATATTAAGAAGTGGTGGGTTATCACTCAAGTAATTATAAAATAATATCCACATTATCTACCTGAGATGAATAGTCTTCGCTCATCAACAACATCATGGCATTTTTGTCACATTTGTTTTCATGTTCTCTCTCATAGGCAGTGACCACAACCATCAGTCATTGTTAACATTTAATGCAGTTTCACTATTCGCTGTGGATGGAAGACTGTCCTGTCCTTTAACCATCAGACCACTGGGTGTGTCTTACTGATGAGGTTCAGTACTGCTGATCAGCTTTAATGCCTCACTGCACAGTTTAAATGGCACCACACAGTTATGTGAAGTGATCCTAAAATCCTTCTGGCAGCCAACTTCTTTAACCCCCCCCCCACTCCTCCACTCCCCACAGCCTATATCTGTTCGTGTATTACTAATTTACAAACAATGTGTACAAGTCAAACATTCTTCATTCAAAAATTATGAAAGTATATACAGATAGACTTATTTATATACGGTTAATTTTTAACTGGTAACAGAGGTTGAACAATTTCTTCTTTGCCCGTTAACTGTTAATTGATTAACTGATGGCGGCGTTGTGGTGGTCAGTGCCATCGCCTCACACCTCTGGACCTGGGACTCATTTCCCACCTCGGGTCTGTTTGCGTGGAGTTTGCATGCTCTCGCTGTGCTTGGTGGGTTTTTTCTGGGTTCTTTGGTTTCCTCCCACAGTCCAAAGACATGCAGGTTAGGTTGATTGGCATTTGCAAACTGTCCATATTGTGTGCTTGTGTGTGTGTGTGTGTGTGTGTGTGTGTGTGTGTGTGTGTGTCTTGTGGTGAGTTGGCACCCTGCCCTGTGTTTCCTGGGATGGGCTCCAGGCTTCCCGTGACCCTGAATTGGATAAGGCAGTAAAGTCAATGGATGGATGATGAACTGATGACACCCCTAGTTTGGCCAAAGAAGAGCAGCAGAGAACTTGAAGCCTATCCTGCAAAATACCGGGGCACACAACAAAGAACTTTACAGCTAAAAAATATGTATTTTTTACTCACATTTGCTATTAAGAGAGCTGGTCATGCTGTTGTCTTACGCCTCTGTAGCTGTGGGTCCAAGTCCTCTCAGCCCCACATGTTTGGAGTTTATGTGGACTGGGGACTCCCTGAGTGACTAAGGGATAGTGTGTTTGTTTGTGTGGCTATCCTGTGGTGGACTGTGAACTGCCCTGTGCTGTCTGTGATTTGCTCCAGGGCGCTTTTACCAAGACAAAGGACTGCCCAATGAATTAACTTACTGTTATAGTAATATTAGTGTAATTACAGTTACTGCAGTTTTTCATCATGCTCATGTAATTAGCAGTTTGGATACGCATCCAGGTAACTCAGGTGGGTACTGTGGGGATTCTCCAGCACAGTCTTAAATGTACTGCAAGAGAGCTTCTGGACTTGGTCTCAGGCCCTGACTATTAGAACCTGGTAGAATGACCAAGAGTTAATCTTCACTTCTTCACTTGAACCTTTTTGCTCCCTGAAGTTGATGTGTATAAAGCAGAAAAAATGGCCAAGTATAAGATTTCCAGCTAATTTGACAAAAGCCAAGTTGTGATGGCTAGACGACTGTGTCAGAGCAACTCCAACACTGCAGCTCTTGTGGGGTGTTCCTGGGCAGCAGTGGTCAGAACCTACTAAAAGTGGTCCAAGGAAGGAAAACTGTGACAGGGTCATGGGCAGACAAAGCTCATTAATGCATGTGGAGAGCAAAGGCCAACCCATGTAGTCAGATCCAATAAAAGAGCTATTATATCTGAAATTGCTGAAAAGTTAATGCCGGTTCTGACAGAAAGGTGTGCATCACAATTTTTTGCGTATGGGGCTGTGTATCCACAAACCAGTCAGGGTGCCCAAGCAGACCTGTGTGCACTGCCAAAAACAGCTACAATGGGAACATAAGCAGAACTAGACCCTCGGAGCAATGGAAGAAGGTGGCCTGGTTTGATCAATCGCATTTTCTTTTACATCATGTGGATTGCCAGGTGCATGTGTGTCACTTACCTGTGGAAGAGATGGCACAAGGATGTGTTATGGATAGAGGACAAGCCGGTAGAGGCAGTGTGATACTTTGGTCAATGTTCTGCTGGGAAATCTTGGTGTTGATTTCTTCTCCAAATTCTCCAGATTTTCAATACAATTGAGCATCTTGTGGCAAGTACTGGAAAAACAAGTCCGACTCATGGAGGCTCCACCACGTAATTTACAGCACTTAAAGGATCTGCTACTGACAGCTTGGTGTCTTGATGGGTCAGGGTAATTCTGGCAGAAAAAGGGGGACCTACTTGATATTAGGTGACTGGTCATAATGTTATGGCTCTCTCTCACTTGCTGTGTGTGTGTGTGTGTGTGTGTGTGTGTGTGTGTGTGTGTGGGTGTGTGTGTGTGTTTTATTACTTTGGTAAAAGTGTACATGCAGTTTACTTATTCTAAAATTCTATGGTTCATACATATTGCACACCAGTGTTTCACAGCAGGAGAAAAACTGTGCTGTATACAGATTAAATAATTTTGTTAAATTCACGGTACTCCATGTCCAATACTAACTTGTACAGTCGTTTATGAAATATATACAAATAATATACAAATATAGCACGGTACTGAATTTGTTTCCTATATGTTTGGCTGCGGTGATAAAGGCAGTAGTTTCTTGAAGTCTCATACTCCGCCCTCTCATTCCCTCTCACCCCTACGTGTTCCCCCTCTCTCCATCTTCCTGCGGGATGGCTCTATTTCCAGTTACCAACACACATACCGCTGTCGTTCCCTCATCGTGATTTTTATACCAACATGTAAAACATAGAAAAGAAGAGGCGATTCTGATGTCGGCTTGCGTTTCGTGCCCACCAGTGCTGTGTTATGAAGGATCCTGAATATAGCATACTGGAAATAAACTGGGATCTTCTACTAATACGGAAACAGGAAGGCGGATACAGGGTCATTAAAATATAAATACGAGAAGTCTAAGGGACACTGTATGTTGTAGTTCTTTGTCATCGGACACGGCAGCGGAAAGTGGAAGAGAAGTATAATGAGAAATGGTGTTAAGTGTGTTTGTAGTTGAGCCGAGTGCAGTGTGAAGTGGAGTATGAGCTGTGATCTGGGCGCAGTCCCGGTCCTGCAGCAGGGCTGGGCCGCCAGCGCATCCTCCGGCCGCACTTTCCCACGGATATACACACAGGTTCGGGGCACCTGGCCTTTCTTATTTAATACGGATATACGTACTGGTTCGGGGTACCTGGCGTTTCTCATTTAATACCAAACCTCGCAGATCGGATCGCGCCTCCTAATATCTTCACTGTTACATTGATATAACGGTAAGTGTTGAACTGTGATTACGTAATGCATAACTGACTAACTTTAATTTTTATCTTTTAAAATCTATTTCCCCACAAAGGTGGCTCCAAAAGCATAAAACTATTTTTAGATTTGGTTTATTATATTTGTAGTTGTCATTATAATACAGATGACTTGGAAAATGGTCGCGTAGCGCTCGATGCGCACATACGGAATCGCAATTTATAGGCGTTAAATTTAAGACCGTTTAATGTATGTGTGTTGCGAAGAAGAAGCGAGTGTGGATGCGATATTGGGAAGGAAATGTGTAATGGCAGTGGTGTGGCATGAAGAAGTAAGTACACTGTATCTGGTGGCTGTACAGCTCATTTCCCCGTTATGTATCTGGGGTTTTACAAAACAAGACTGCGCGAAAACCAGTAACGATGAATTACCCAGTATCGCCGTACATTGTAATATAACAGCCATACGTTGCATTAAATCTATATGGAAAACACATGCAAAACCTCTTGGACAAGGATGAAGAAGCAGCAGTTTATTTGGTTGACGTGGTCATTCTGCTCGCTTGCGGAGCCCAAAGCAGGCAGATCCTAATTATTTTCCCCTATTATATAAAATAATGTATACACCGATTAAAGTTGCAAAATAAGAAAGTTATTGTCACAGGCCCCACAAGCCTTAAACAGCAGCAGACCTACAGAAACATCCCCCTGTATGTTAATTATGTATGTACTGAACATACGTTTTAAAGCGCGGTGAATGGACCGATACGTTATTAAATCGTCTCTATGTCAAAATATAATATACGTAAGTAATTAGACCCAATTTTGACGCAATCCCTAAAACTAAACATGAAAAGGTATTAGATTTTTTTAGTGACTGTACTGAATATAACTTGGATTGTGCTTCATATAGTCCTGTCACAATTCATTGTACAGATAACTTCATTTTATTATAAGCTTTTACATTATTTATTAGAACACGTAAGGGCGCCTGTACCTTAGATTCTGACATTTAAAATTTGACAATACTTTAACTTTATTTCCTGCATTTAAATAATCTTCGTTTAATTGTGGTTAGGATTTAATTATCTTAAATATTTAACAGGAGTAAAAGCCTTGATGTGTTTTTATCTAAGGTGAGTCTTCCTTATAATCCGCTCATTATGGCTCATTTAGGTTGTGCAGACAGTTATCTAAAGGTGGGGATAAATGTCTATTAACTGGTGATAAATTATATTTCAGTTCTGTATTAACCAATTAAACTTATCACAAAAAACATTTTTATACCTCTCTAGAATGGATATACATATATTGGTCTTTCAGATAAGAAAATGATTTAGGAAATAATCTTGTATACACGTGACTTTCTTTGCTTGCAGAATTGGTTTGTAATTGGTTAGCCTAGTTTGAGTGGCTTGTTGTGATAACTGAAGTAGTGGTTTACCCATGTTCACTAATTTGAAATTAAGGCTGATGTCTCAGTGTCTTGCATAAACAACCCCTTCCTTTTGGACGCTTTTAGTATTTATTTATTTATTTTACAAATATTGTCAATATTGGCCTCTGTCACTTTGTTTTTAAGTGCCAGCACAAGTGAGTTAGTAAAATTAATAAATTGTAAGTAATATGCAGTAAATTCAATATTAATACTATTTCAAGTATGTTGTGAATACTTAAAGTTTAGCATGATGCTTTGCACCTTGGAGATGGGATTAGAAAAGTAAAAATAATGTTGACTGAAGACGAACGCTGTACACATAGGCTAATGACTGCAGTTAAGAAGATAAAGTGACTTCAGTGGCGTTGTCACACCACTATCAACGTAATTTTATCTCTGTTTCTGCAAATTGAAATAGTCATTTTTCCACTAGGGTTAGGAATGGTTTTGTAATTGTTGATTAGGTTAAATAATGAACATGTTATTATTCGTGTCAGCAGATGGGCGGCTCAGCAGGCAGCATCTCAAGTTCCACTTCTGAGCTTTGTGTGTTAGCTCTGTGTTCATTCACATTTTGGCAGCTTCTGTAAATACTGGAGTTGTGACATAACTCACCATTTGTGGTAGTTTTGTGTGTGTGTGTGTGTGTGTGTGTGTGTACTGCAGTGGTTTCTGTAGTCTTGTGTATTGTCCCGTTTTACGAGGTAGAAGACACTGAGTCATTACCTCTGTTACAGCTGTAGTAGGCAGGCTTTGCCAACTTCCAGCTTCTGTAAAACGTTTAGTCCTTGAACATATTAGGAAAATTCTGTTAATTTGTTCAAGGCTTTGTTGTAAAGACCAAATTTGAAAAGGAAAAGGAAAATTATTTTACAGGCAGTGCTTAAAATGTCGAATATAGTATTTGTGTGTGTCCGGTGAAAGGGGCATCGATTTACGCTTTTCCACGGACACACACTTACCATACTGTAATGTTCTGTACCATGCTGACTGAGCATGGTTGCTCAAAGATGCAGGTACAACAAGCTCCTTTTCACTGAGCTTGAAGAATGGAGTTGTTTAACTTGACAATGTGCAAGTATGCGAAATAGATACTTTATGCTTTATTTTGCTGTGCCCTCCACCCCACCCCAGGAAAAGATGAACAAAAAGGTTTATAAAAGTTTCACATTTTGGGGATTTAAAAATAAGAGAAATCCCACATTTTAATTGAAACAAATTTATTCTGAGAAAAAAATCCTTCATGAAGCCATAATTTAACAAAACCACATGTGCCACAATTACTGGCACGCCTGCATTTAATACTCTGTACAGCCGCCCATTGCCAATAAAACAGCACTGAGTCTTCTCCTATAACATCTGATAAGGTTAGAGAATACAGAACAAGGAATCTGAGACATTCCTCTTTGCAGAATCTCTCCAGCACATCCAGGGTCCTATACGTCCCTCTTGGGTGCTCTCCTCTTCAGCTCCTCCCACAGGTTTTCAGTGGGGCGTGGGTCAGGACACTGACACCACCATGGCACAAGTTTGATTTTGGACACAGTCAACCGTTTTTGTGTTGACTTGGATCATTGTCCTGCTTGAAGGTGCAGTGATGACCCAATATTAGCATCTTGGCAGTGGCAGCTAGTTGTAATTTTTACATGCCCTGGTATTTCATGGAGTCCATGCTGCCATGTTCCCTGACAGGGTTCCCAGGGCCTTTGGAGGAAACAGCCCCAGAACATCACAGAACCTCCACTGTACATAACAGTGGGGATAAAGTTGTTAGCAGTGTAGCCATTCTTCTTTTTATACCAAACCCACCTTGAGTACTTGCTGCCAGAAAGCTCGATTTTCATTTAATGTGACCATAGAAAAATGTTCCAGTCAAAGTTACAGTAGTGTTTTGCTAACTCCTGGCACTTACATTTCTAGTTAAAGAGAAGAAAGGCTTTTTTTCTGGCATGAATTTCAAATAATCTGTTGGCATGGAGGTTGTGTCAGATGGTAATTTTGGAGAATTGGTGACTCCAGGATGCTACCTTTTCTGTAATTTTACAACAGTGATCCTTGATTATTCTTCCAGACAAATTTGTGGCTGCTTTTTATAGCTATTACCTGACTTATGAAGGTAAACACACTTTTCCCTCTTTTGATTTGTGTTGTCTTATCTGTTCCATGTTGATCATTCAATAGGGGAATTTTGCCTTTGTGTCACCTCATATTTATACCCCAATGAATCAAGAAGTCATGGATTACTGCATGAAAGTTCTCATACTCTGATCAAAATAAAAAGGCAAATTATTATCATTGGGAAAAAATGGTTCAGTTTTATTTTCATCATAAGTATTTCTAGGTGTGCCAATAACAATGAAGTATTTACTTCAATTTTTACTTCAGTTTTGCATTTTTCAAATTTTTTTCAGTGTGGGTTTAAGGTTATTCACCAAAAGGTGATTTTTATAGCCTTTTTTTACACAGTGATTGTGGAGGAAACTGTGTAGATGTGTATGTGTGTGTGTGTGTGTTTGTGTGTGTGTATTCCAGTATACAAACTCACATTGCCGTTAATGAAATTAAAACACATTTGTTGCCCTTTTGTCAAATATATTTTTTTAAGTTTTCAGATCGAAGCTGAGAGAATAAGAATGGCACTCTTAGATATATCTTTTCAGCATAGTGTCAAATAAATTGGCATTTTATATGTTTTATTCCGTTCTTCACCTCATCAGCTTTTCACAGTCATAAATTTGTTTTCATGATATTTTTCAGAAAAATATTTCTGAGGTTAAATCTGCTTTGGTTTCACCATGAGTATAGAAAAGCTATTTGCTGAATAATCGTGTGACTGACTTTGGACCTGGAAGTAAATTTTTATAAATTGTATTGCAAAATCGTATTAGATTATTTAATTACAGTTTTCTAAAAACTGTGATTGTTGAAAAGAACATTGCTGTAAATACTGTACTGGTGTTAAGGAGTATTATTTTTTCATAATTTTTTATTGGCATTGCTTTGCCATACAGGAGACCCACAATTTTTGTAGCTTTTTCAGAAACATCTTTTCAGTCCAGATTGACCCTTTCAAATTGTGCTGCGTTTGGTCCTCTGACCAAGCAGCTGTAAACCTGCCTACACCTTTCATTCTTCCTCTTAGTTTGTACTATTTTCATCTTTTCAACAAAAGTACAAAACTAAACGAACTTCAGTGAAAGATTAGAAATGGCCCTGTCCAGTACAGAAACACCATAGCCAGTCAGTTTGATGTGGGCTGGTTGAACCCGGCTGAGGGTGGTGAAGGGCACGCTTTGGTGTTGTGTTTAGGCTGGGCCCGTGTACAGTGTGATACAAGCTGACAGATTGTGCAGTGGAGAAGCACTGGGCTACAGTACAGCACTGTTAAAATGTGCCAGTGAAAAGCACCATATGTTACCAGATGTATTCAAGTTAACATGCTTCATGTTAAATACATACTTGTTTGAAATTATTGTGGATTCTTAGGGCTGTGCAGTGAATGCTAGGGTTAATGTAGGGGTAGGATTATGAGGTTTTATCAGTTTGGGAGTGCTACAGCTATCAGAATCAGAGTCAGGTTTATTGTCATGTGCACAGTAAAACAAGCAGTTGCACTGTACAGTATAATTCTTACTCTGTGAGCCCTTAAGAACCAGTGTACACAATAGAATAAAGTAAAAAGTGAGAAGAAATACACATTTACATTATTACAGAAATATATACAGTATATGATATGAAATGTACATTATTGCACTGTGATATATATATACATAAACTTGGAAAATGGAGATGTTCTAAAACTTTTGACTGGTAGTGTATATCTATACATTTATATATATATATATATATATATATATATATTATGCAAATAGCGGGTGTGTGTGTGTGTGGGTGTGTGTGTGTGTGTGTGTGTGTGTGTGTGTGTGTGTGGGGTCTCATCATGTTCCGTATCTAAGAAAGTCATTCATCAGTCTAATTGCTTGAGGGTAGAAACTGTTGCTCTTTTTGTTCTGGATTTCACACTCCTGTTGCGTTTTCCTGAGGGCAGGAGTGTGAAGTGTGTGCTGGGGGTGGGAGCTGCCCTTGTTAATGTTGTGGGCCCTTCTGAGGACCCTGGTGTGATGGGAAGGCTGCTCCTGCAGTGGCCTCTGCCCTTTTGATTACATGTTGTAGGGCCTTCCTGTTCCGTACCAGACTGTAATGGAGGTAATGAGGACGCTCTCGCACTCTCGGCCGTGCTTCTGTAGAAGTTGCTCAGCATTTTGGTTCGCATATCAAATTTCCTCAGTCTCCTAAGAAAGTATTTTCTCTGTTGGGACTTTTTGATAATGTGCTGTGTGTTGTGTGACCAGATGAGGTCCTTGTTGATGTGATTGCCGGGTTTTCACCCTCTCTACCTGAGTCCCACTAAGAATAAGCTGTGTATACAGCACACCTTTTCTCCTACGGTCCTCAATCATTTCCTTGATTTAGCAACATTCAGTGAGAGAACGCTGTCATGATGCCAGTCAACCAGATTGTCCACCTCTCTCCTGTATGCCATCTCATCCCCTCCAGTGATAAGACCGATGATGGTTGTATCATCTGCATACTTTATGATCCTGGTGTTCTCCTGGGAGGCTGCGCAGTCATGTGTGTAGAGAGTGTACAGCAGGGGGATCAACACACAGCCTTAGGGGGTCTCAGCGCTTACGGTTCTCATCCTGGAAGTGCGACTGCCCACTCTGTCAGGAAGCTCAGCACCCAGTGCCACAGACTTTGCAAGCTCAAATATATGACATTTGGCAATCAAGTCCTATAATTACATTTTGACAAGTTACATTTTAACAAACTGATTTCAATCAAGTTAGTTTGATTGTATGCAGTGCCTTTCACAACAGTATCATCCAGGAGCATTTCACAGAAAACTTGAACATCAGCCAATATTAATCCAATCTTTGAGCCAGATTGAAACAGAGGAGATGAATGAAAAACTCCACCGTGTATGGAAAAAAACCTCTGGCGATCCAAGGACAAAATGCTACCTAAAACCTGTGGGCATGCTAACGTTATACAAGACAAGTAAGAATTTGGGATGTATTGACCCAGTGTCAGTATGTGTCATGGTTGACAGGTCTTTTTGGGTGAAGGCTGCATCTGCAGAACATCAGAATGTATGAAGAGAACAATATGAGACATATTTCTCATGCGTACACTAGAAGTTGATCGGCAGCCCATTTAAATCTGCTTATTTTTGTTCTTAATTGCTCAAGAAGCGACTTTTAATTTGACTGATGTCAGATACTGATTGTGCGGCTGATGTGGTGTATCTGCGTTGATGACTTCCCAGTCAGTGCACATACATCGGCTCTTCATCATGGCTACGTCTTAGAATGGCTGGTGTAAAATCACATTGGGACTATGTAGCACAGATGACCTGATACTTTCTCTACTAATACACTGTGTTTTAAAATGGAACGTGATCATATTGTGACGGAAGTCACTTTGGACCGATGCATCACTGAAAACACACACACGTTCCTTTCGTTCTCTACATCATTTGTTTTCACAACCAAAACTTTTTCCCTTCCATTTTACTAATAAAAGGTCATTAGGCATTTTACAATCTAAAGTAACTTTTTGGACATCAGAAAAATGCTTCTCCCTTGTAAACATTAAGAAATAGCTAGTAGGAATCTTGTTTTTGAATCATAATGTTGTTTTTAATCTTTATTGTATGTTTAGGGTTAGCTAAATCTCATTTTAAATTTAGTGGTAACTATTTCAAACTGTCTTGGTAGTTTGTTGGTAGTAAAAATTTTTGATATTCCAGTTTGTCTTTGCATCATATGAAAAGTAAACAAATTCTATAGCTCTTTGACAGTGTACCTTGCATTGTTAATGTTGGTTTATTTTATTTACTTTTTTATGAACGATTTATTTTCTTAAACATGTATAACAGAACAACAAAACAAAATGACTAAGAAGGAAATGGATAAAAGTGTTCATAGTGGTATAGAGGAGCAGCACAGGAACCAGTAAGCCCAGTAGGTCATGGAATACACAGCGCTACACAGATAGCGAATACCATTACATTGTGATTAAAGTGGGTTGCAGTCAGCTCTATTGAGTAGGGTGCCATTGAAAGACTAGCCTCCTTCTTAACACCATATCTCCAGTTTCTTTGGGCAGATTATCTAAAACCCGCTGACAAAGTTTACAAAAAAGTTCATCATCCTCCCTAAGAGTGGCTATGGTGCTCTCCATAGGGAGCAGCTGTAGATTTCTCTGTAGCACCACAGCGCCATCGGCAGTTTGTCTTTGATCCACTAAACCAAAATATATGGTCTGGCCAGAAGCTTCCACTTTAGAACTTGTCCAGTGGTAAGACCAGAGCCCTCCAGAGGTTAACCCTAGTAGAAACAATCCAGGTTGCATTTCAGTCGCATTTAAGTGGTCAGTTCCTTTGTACTGTTATTCCAATAGGATAATATGGGAGCTCAGCCACATGTAATCAAAGTACATCCCCACATCCTTCTTACATTTTACACAGATGGAACAGATTCCTGGGTTAGATTCACAGAAAACTGATGCATTATATATTATATTGACTCATACAGTTAGTTACAAGAGAACGTTTTCTGGATATTCTCCATGTGTTTGCCCATACCTTGTAGCCTGGCTCAATTCCAGTATCAGTTTCCCACATAGTAATAGTTTTGTCAATGTTATGGTGATTGAGTTTTCCATAAAAATAAAGATTAAAATTTTTTGTGATACCAAGAATGAAAAGGAATGTGTCAATGGAGCTGCTTATAGGGTCACCTGAAGGGAATTGTCAAGTGGACAAATATAGTGTCTAATCTGCAAACATGCAAAGAAGTGATTGAAAGGATGTCTTATTTGGCCTGGAGTTGATGGAAAGACACTTTCGCCCTGCCCTGGAGAGAAGGGTCAGAGGGAGGAGGGCTGATGAAACCCATCCAGTATGTTTGGCGATGTCACACCAGGTTTGGAGCGTATGGGGTGTGGTGTGCTGCCTCTGGTTTTCGTACCATTGCCTTGTACTGCTGAGGTCAGTGGTTCTAATTCCAGCTGGCGCTGGTCTCAAGTCTGCATAACATGGGAGGGCAGTGTCAGGAAGGGCACACGGTGTAAAAAGTCAATGTGTGGACACTGATCTATCTGCTGCCATGGCCCTCTTGGGAGAGCAACCAAAAGTATTGCTGGTACTATACAAAAAATGAGTACTTTTGTGTTCTGTGATAAAAAGAACATTTTTTAGTCTTTACATGATACTTTTTAGTGTCAACAAGATACTGAAGTATTGTGTTCTAATGGGATGGAGAACGACTGTCCCTATTTCCAGATTGGGTTTTGCTGTAGCTACAGACATAATTTGATTCTGGTTTCCCCTTGGTCCTAGCCTTCTCTGGGCTCTGTCGATTTTTATACAGCCTTTTACGGCCCACAGTGTGAGTGCTTTGGGTAGCAACACTTCAGAGAATTGCATGGGTTTTTTCCTTCATATGCCCTCCTTGCAGTTAACAGTCTGTATATTACCCCATACGGTACAGTTTTCTGCTGTTCCAGGGTTAGCAAATTTATCTCCAAATTTGACAGTCTCTGCAATATGTTTGGTTTAATTTTCCAATTTACTATTAATTGCCTCTAAAGTGGAGTTCAGCTGGTTGAATTTCTCTTTCATCATTACACTGAAGGATTGAGTTGTTTTGCAGATCACAGTTTTGATGCTGAGAGGCTGATTTATTGTCTGTTGGTTGGCGGTTGTCATAGCAAATAGTCATTATGGATGTTTGTGTTGTTTTGTTGACGGTGTTGTTTTAGTCAATGAATAAATCAAAATCAAAATTATAAAGAAACAAACCTAAATTATTAGAACAGGGTCATAAAGATGGAACATGTGTTGCATGGCAGCTGGAGCCAAGCAGAAACACGTCTATCTGGCAGCCATAACAACATTGTCCCCTTACTTTAAACTGTTGATTTTTAACTAATTCTCATTTTTGGTAGCAGACAGCAATGTGCTTTCATCATTATATGACATTTAAAATACAATTCTTGATGGAAACATTTACAAGTTGCTTTAACATTTGTCAGGAAATTTTCACTTCACTGTACCACCTTATCCAATTCAGTGTCCTGGGAGGCCTGGAGCCCATCCCAGGAAGCACAGGGTATGGGGCAGGGGACACCCTGGACGGGGAGCCAACCCACTGCAGGGCATGTTGCTACGTAAACCCTTCATTAAAATTTTGCTTGTTAACATTAGTTATTAACGTGTATATTCTAATCACTGAATGTACTACTTTGCAGATTTACTGTAGTAACAGCATAAGAGTCCCTGGCTTGACATGTCAGTCACAACTTTAATGTAAATGAGTAAATACATATTGCGCTAGTTTATGTGACTTAAGGGCGTATTGAAATGATGCACATAAAGAGTTAGTCTTATACAAAACATGTTACATCTTAAATGCGTTTTGTTCTGGTAATAGATCTGCTAGTCATGTTCTCACCACTCTAAAAAGAGAAAAACACAATTGTCTAGATGTGTTACCAAGCAACCAAGTGTCAGCCAGTGTCATGGTGAAAAATCATTTGTTGTTTAAAATTTGACAATAGACATTTGAAAGTTTTAGTAAATATTGAGTACATATGAAACATGTTTTTAAACTGTGGCAACTATCTGTATTGCTAAAATCGATGGGCCTCTTTACAGCTAAAGACAAACTCTCTCGTTGCCGAAAATGTCTGTGTTAAAATTACAAATACAGTACAGTCAAATTATAGAAGCCTGAATTTCAATGCTATTTTGTGCTTAACCTGTAAGGATTCTGCTAACCACAGTCTGTATGTGTCAGGGCCTCCTTATCCACACTCTCAGGATATCATCATTAAAATAATGTGAGCCCAATAATTCAGCTGGATACACTGTAGTCTAGTAAGTCCTGGCTTTCAGTTAAACCTCTGTTCATATATTTCTTCTGTCTGATTTCTGGACTGTTGTTCCACGTATAGACAAGTTTTAAAATCTTGACTGTTGCCTGTTATTTTTCTTTCGATCTGCCTTTTTGGTTGTTGTATTTTACATAAAAAATGTGTATTTCTCCCTGTTCTATCAGAGTAGTCACCATTCTTACTTACCATAAATATATTTGTGGTGTATATTCTGTCTGCTCAACAAGGCCACTGGTTATAAATAGAATTACTCACACTTTGTATCCATGTCCTTACATGGTGTTTGTCATGGCAGTAATCAGTAAAACCTCCAGTTGGTTCTAAACCCACAGTGAAAAATGAATGTAGACCAGAGTAACCTTTAGCTGATATCAGTTTAATTTAGTAAACCTTTTTTGACATGTTTGATAGTATTATAGTTTGGGTAAGACAATATATTTGTCATGAAAGTGCTTTTTAAAGCACATTTATTTGTCCTACCCTTAAGGCAGCCCATACTGTTGTTTATATATAATTATGATATATCCATCATCTTAACCACTTATTCCTGGTGAGGGTCACAGGGAAACCTGGAGCCCATAGGGCGCAGGGCAGGGGACACCCAGGGCAGGGTGCCAACCCACCACAAGGCACACACACAACAGGCAATTTGGACACACCAATCAACCTAACCTGCATGGTTTTTGGACCGTGGGAGGAAACCGGAGCACCCGGAGAAAACCCACCAAGCACAGGGAGAACATGCAAACTCCACGCACACAGACCCAAGGCGGAAATTGAACCCCAGGTCTGGAGGTGCGTGGCAACAGTGCACGGCACCGTGCCGCCTGATGTATGCAAGTTATAATTATGATATATACATATTATAAATTCTAAAAAAATTATAAATAAAGGAGGAGCTGAAAAAAAAACCATCAACATAAAAAATGTGTGTTGTTAAAACAGGCTTGCTGGTATAAGGTAATACTGCTTTATGACAAAGCAGTATTTTGTAGAACACAATGGCAATTATATGAACTGGAAATGTTAGCCATTAGTCTTTTTTGTTATTTTTTAGTTGGGTGTCTGTATCTTTCTATACCACTACAAACAATTTATAATTAAAAATGTCTTTGAAAGACATAATTTCCTTGTATTTTTTGTGTTGTTAAAATCATATTGCATATAACACCAGGTATCAGACATTTTGGAAGTTTCGTGATGAAAAAAAATTACCAAAGCTCAACAGCAATAATACTGAGCAGGTCTACTCTACTGTTAGATGTTCTCCTCCACACAAATACTCATGTAGGCTACAGTATTTGAACATTTTAAAGTGGATTTCTCGTACCTGTGTTGTAAGTTTTGTAAACGGTAACCTTAAAAATCCTTGTGTGAAGTCAAGAAAAATGAACAAAAGCGTCTTACTGAGTAAAGGAAATCGATGGTTTTAATAGAACTGATTTAAAATTTATAAAATACATTACACTTGAATAAATAAAATTAATTCTTTGAATGTGTACTATCATGTCTTGTCTTTTCAATTATACAGCAGAATGTTATATTGATCATCTTTTGTCTAGCTTGTATCCTGCCTTGCAAGTTATGGACTCTAGGATGGCATCAGAGCATTGTGAATTATTGAATAATTGATCTAATCTGAAGTATTGATTTTGTAAGAGGTTTGTATGAGTGCCCATAGACTCTGTGTGTGTGTGTGTGTGTGTGTGTGTGTGTGTGTGTGTGTGTGTGTGTGTGTGTGTGTGTGCGTGTGTGTGCGTGTGTGCTGGGCCTTGCAACCTGGGATGGTCTCCCAAACCCCTCACTTCAATAAACTGTGTCAACATTAAATGGAAATGCTTCTAAAATTTCTTATTTTACAGAACCTCTTCTTTTCTTGTGAAAATTTTGTTTTTTTCTTACTTTTGTCTCCTTTTTTTTCCTTCCAGATATCCAGCGTTGTCCTTCACTAGAAGTTTGTTAAATAAGTTACCTCACAAAAACAGGGACAACCAAAGCCTGCAGGCCCCAAGGTGTTTAGAGGACAGCTGTTATCAGAGAAGAGAAAAAACACAAACATTGTTTTTGAATCTGGCTAACTCGTGAAGACACTCACAATGATCATACAGGCTTGTCATTATGAAAGATATGAGAAAAGTCACATGAACTGTCAGCTCCTTTATCTGCAAAGGCATCGTGATTGTTAAATGAGTGATCTTTATAAAAAATAAATATTAATTAAAAGCTTAGTTATTCTTCCTGGAGCAAATGCATAAACATTTATTCAGCAAGTAAACCCTCAAGCAAGCAGACTACCTGAGATATTCTCACACCTCTTTTCAGTGTGATCCTTCACATCGGTATCCATCATTCGTCCCTCTCTTGCAACGGCTGTCCTCTCCCCCCCCCCCCGGCCCCACCCCCCCCCACCCAGCACGATGGCGCGGCCGGCCCCGGCGCCTCCGCGGGTGGTTCGGCGGCGCCA
>JABJVR010001362.1:0-19316 GCA_025773905.1 Chitala chitala
ACCCACAGCGAGCTGGATTCGCTGTTGCCCCTGCCAACCCAAAGCGAGCTGGATTCGCTGTTGCCCCTGCCAACCCACAGCGAGCTGGATTCGCTGTTGCCCCTGCCAACCCAAAGCGAGCTGGATTCGCTGTTGCCCCTGCCAACCCAAAGCCACAAAATGCGGCAACTTTACATTTATTTTGTTTCTGGGAGAAGAACTGAAGTTCAGGAGCCTGCAGTGATGGCCGGGCTGAGTTCGTGCTTTAACCCTGAAAAGCCTGATGCATCAAATAACAGCCAGAGCAATGTCATTTTTTTATATTTAAGTGCATGAAATCTGAGCAAAAATAAGATGAATATGTTTGCACATAGATAACTTATTAAACAAAACGAATGTTTTATGCTTTTGAAGAACAGCAAATATTTTAAGGAACTTTTTGAAAATGGCAAATATTCAGTATTCAGCAAGTATTATTCAGTCAGATAATGTTGGGTGCATAAAAAACAAAGGTTTACACGTGGTAACTGTTAACTGTCTCCAGGTTTCAAGGTTGCAGTCATATCCAGGGACAGCAGCAGACTGGAGAAACTCAAGGCATTTGTGTCTCCGTCCACCAAAGACCAGCTGATCACATTGGTGGGAAATGTGGGTAAGGACAGACACCCTCATGGTACCGACTGTACCGGACTGTCTGTGCCCTCACGGTACCGACCGCACTGGATTGTTTGCATTCCAGGTTCAGAAGAAGGGGCAGAAGAGGCCAGGCGGGTTCTACTGGGGGCAGCAGGGCACGTGACGGATGTCGTGTCCTCTCTGGGCTTTAGCTGGTGGCAGGGGGGGCCACCCCACACGCAGACCCTCAAGGAGCTGAACTGGGTTAGCCCTCTGAAACTCCATTCCCTGGACTCCCAGCTACACATGCTGTCTTCTACTTGCCTGCCTAGCATGGATGCTTGGTTTTGGCTCATTTCACACCAGGAGAAATCCTGGCTTGTCTCACTTCTGCTACCATTTCTTTACCTTGTGTGTTCTTCTCTCCCCATTCACACACACACTTTAGGTCCTGGAAACACTTGTGTTAAGCACCTTTGTATCTTGGAAGGCTTTCTTCCCGCTGGTGAGAGAGAATCCTAACTGCACCTACACCTTCATTACAGGTATTTAAAGTTGTTACACTAATAGATAATGCAACTTTAATAACAAAAACACACTAGTTTGGCAGTCAGCTTTTTTTTTTTTTTTTTAGTGTTTTAACATGAAGGAACTGAGCTGATTGCAGTGACTTCCACTTTACTGCAGGGGGTGCTGGTGAGAAACTGTTAATGCCCGGGACAGGATTCCTGACTTTGGGAGCAGCCGGCACACTGGCTTTCTGCCAAGTGCTGCGGGAGGAATATCCAGACGTGCCATGTAAATTAAACCAGGTGAGCCATCTTCCTTCGGTTCACCTTCCAAACCTGAGCTCCGTCCTTGAAGACAGAGTCCAGGCTAAGTGTGTAGTTATAATGAACACTTCAGTATATGTGTACAGGTGAACCTGTTTCTGCAGCCCCTCAGAGGTACAGACTTGTAGGTACACTGTACACAAATAATGTGTACATACTCTAAAATATTATAAAATGTGTGTACATACTCAAATATTGTAAAATATGTGTACATACTCTAAAATAGTAGCTATGACAGGGATAGAAATGAGGTTAATGAATGTTTCTAATCCTTTCAATTTTCCAGCCAGTGTGATTTTAAACTATTTTCCTTGAAATTGCTGTAGAAATAAACCAATAATGGCGATATTTCTCTAGCTACCATAGGAATTCACATCCAGCGATGTTGGTTTAAGTAGGAATGATAAACACGAAGACCTTACAAAAATAACTTGAGAAAAAAAAAAAATTTTAACTGTCATATGTAAATTTTTTTTATTGCTAGCTGATCTGCTTTTAGTCAGTGCTGTAGTGTATAGGTTCCTCTCGATGCACTGTTAAAAGTTATGAATTTGACAAAAACTTACCAAATAAATTGTATATCTGTGCACTTATGTTTAATGTAGAAGTTTTTTTTAATGTAGCTGATAAAAATTAACTGTAATTCCTACATTGTTAGCTGAAGATCAACGCTGGTGTGACTACACCAGATCAAACGGCTCCTGGGTACCTGAGCCACCTGGACCTTGGAGAAGCTGTCGCTCAGCTGATTGAATGCAGAAGCACGTCCCACAAAGTCTTCTCCATTAACAGCCCTGCAGATCTTCAAACTGCCCCTTTCCAGAGCAGCATGTAGGTCTTCTTAAAATCAGTTTCCTTCCTCTGCTTCTGTTACAAAGACTCCAACAGAACTGTCATCACAAAACCACATACACACTGTCACAGCATACTAACCTCTAGTCCAGCCTGTCCCCTGCATACCTGTGTATAATACTTCATTAATCCCAGAGGGAGATTAATTCTTTGTATTTAACCTATGTGGCACCCGGGGAGTTAATGATGAGGGTCTTGCTCAAGGTCACACCTGGCTGTGCTGGGATTTA
Source organism: Chitala chitala (assembly GCA_025773905.1). Lineage (NCBI taxonomy): Eukaryota > Metazoa > Chordata > Actinopteri > Osteoglossiformes > Notopteridae > Chitala > Chitala chitala. Next base: position 2,510 of record JABJVR010001362.1, read on the forward strand.
AACTGGAAGACTTCCACATCCCAGTACGATGTTCTAGCCATTGAGCCACCAGGCTGCATTCATTTTAACATCTCTTAATTTATTATTCTGGAAAGGACAATTTGGTAATGGAAACAACTACAAGTACGGAAGCATAACACAAAGGTTGCATGATAATCCCTCTGGGATTTCTCACATGTAGGGCTATATACTGTATGAAGCCTTGAACACTTCAGTTTCTTCATGCAAAATTTCAAAATATGAGACATGTAAGAGTTCACAGGGAGATAAAGTATGATCTACCCAAAGTGGATTAAGAAAATGTGTGGACAGACATGACCTTTGTAGTGCTGACAAACGGTACACATTCCTGCACAACAGAAGCCTCATCTCACATCCACACTGGCTAAATCCTCCCTGCTTCAGCAGCCCCACACACCGGCTCAGCTCTGCAGCCTCACACACCGGCTCAGCTCTGCTTCCAGCACAGCCTTACTCGTATTTCACTCTGTAATGCCTCAGTTGTCCATTTCAATAAAGTGTGGTTTTAATGAAATTGAGAATGTGTGGCTTCTGATTCACATTTGTATATATTAAACTGAAAATGCTAAAGCAGTGATTCCAGAGTGCTGTAATGTAATCAGTTGGGTGAGGGGGCTCTAGGGACAGAGTAACAGAGCCAGAGGGAAATGGGTGGGAAAAGAGAACGTTCTGGTATCCTGAGACTCCCTGTTTACACACACTGGAGGCCTGTCCCTGAGCTACTGGCTCTGATTCCAGTTAACCAGGAGAGCTGAAACCCTCAATAAATAATCTGGGGGAGGTTGGTATCGTACCAGCCTTAGCAGGTCAGGTCAGAGGTGATCAGAGAAAATTATAAAGTGTAAGGGAACTGCTTGGTATCATAATGTTGAGTATGCCTGGCTACACAGATGCCCATTTCATTGGCATTCCTCTAAAAGACAGCAGCGAGGGCTGGTCCTTATTGGAAATCAGAAGTGGGAGACGGGGTGGGTGCTGGGTTGGCAGGATTGTGCCAGACACCTCGGCTACCAGTTCTGACCACGGGAAACGAGTTACACAGAACCACGAGTCTTTGTCAGCCTGGCACATATACTCTGATATTAATCTTCACAAGAGTTTGAGTTTTTTGCAAGGCAGAATGAATCTACATTAGACAACACAAAATGTTAATGTTCAACATTAACAAATAATTGGTAACTGTATTAAGAGCATTTGTGCTAGACGTAGATCAGGAGGGTACGCTCCTGGACTTCCTGTGTCTTAAGTCCCAAACCTTGTTTTCACAAGGCGATGGTGCATAACTGTACACCTCTAGTACAGCTCGTATGAACAGGCTAAAGGCTAAAGAGCCCCGTACCTGAAAAATTGTTTGAAAATATAAAAAGCAAACAGAATAGTGAGGTGTAAAGTATGAACTGGCAGTCTTACTAACCAAAGGTACCATTTGTGATTATTTGGCTTTGTAACCCATTTGAACTGCCACAAAATCAGGCTGGTCCACCATAGACTGTACATGCAGAGTCCAACCTATGTCAAAAAGCCCTCAGACACAGTTAGAGAACCCAGAGAAGTCCCAGCAGGCCTAACAGGATGGGGCTCGCGCCTCTGCAGCTCATCACAACTGGGAATAAACCAGCTTTTCGAAATTCAAGTCATGTGCTGTTAAACTGAACTATATATTCAATTTTAACTGCATACTGTCATTTCCGTTTAAAGCGTTTTTTCCAACCATTTTGTGTCAGCCACCCAAAAAGACCACATGGCACGGACAAACGTTAAAGCAGCGAAAAACAGCAGAGGAGCATCAGCACAGGGTTCAATGACTGCATACCAGAAACAGATAGAAAACCTTTCAGTGAGGAAGGCAGGTTCATGAAAAGCAGCGTCTACCAGAGAAAAAACAAGTGCTTGTGCTCTTCTGCACAGATACCCCTGACATTTTTTCCTCAGTAAAGAATGTGCAACTATAAAAAAAAAAAAAAGATATGACAAATAAGGTCACAAAAAACTGAAAACAGTGAAAAATAACTGTCCAGTTACTTCACATGCTCACATCCTACCCAAAAAGCACTTTCATGTTCAATATATATTTGTCAGAGCTGCTAAAGGGAAAATTAGCAGGATCACTTGTGATCAACACTGATCCCACAGACATGCCAGAGGCCTGTTTCTAACCATCTTCATCCTCACCCTGCACCTCTGCGGCAGGAGAGGCCATTGTGTGTGAAGCAGTGACCGTCAGCAGGCACTGATAAACACTGGTTAACAAGGGGAAAAATATCAGCATAAACACAAAACCATATGCCAAAGTGCACACGCCCCACCCCTGGGGTGCAGGAAAAACACAGGATTTCACTGACAGAAGCAAGCCAAACCTTCATGACACACTACACAACAGCACCAGAACCTTCATTCACAAAGTACACTGCAAGACAGCTGAAAAGTAGCAATGGGGGAAGGATTCAGAGCAGCATAAAGTTCTTCTTTTGGAACAAATTCAGCCTGAGATGAAGCAGCGTATCATTTCCTCTGTCCCATGTCCGTTTGTGGAACAACGGACATACATTTTTAGTTTTTGACTATAGACGAAGACACAATGTAAAAAGAGCACCAGAGGTACAGATGTCAGACCACTGCAAAATACTACGGCAGTCAAAGCTGGCCTTTACTGGGCCCCGTGTTCATGTGCTCATGCAAAGAGCAAACTGTGATTGCCAGGGGACAGCAGGTACCTCACGCTGGGGTAGAGACCAGGGAGTCTGCAAAAAATGTGAAACGCTAAAGCAGAATCCCTCGCACTACAGAGTGGTTCCCAAGTCTTTATTGTTTTCAAAAATCATCCCACACACAGGTGCCCCTCTGCAATAGGTAGGGGGCTATTTATTAAACGCACCCTCCAATCCTGTCATACTGAATTTACTGCTCAGCTTCTGTTCAAATCGACAGCACCATCCCATTAGAGCTACATCACATGTGCAGAACTGAGCACTCGGTTTACGGACCAGTTCCCTGCAGCTTTTAGGCAGGAATCTTAACATTTTCTACAACTGCTACGGGGAAAACGTTGGCAGAAAGTTTTTAACATGCATCAGTATGACTATTAGAGTAAATAAAAAACAAATACAGAATAAAATGTTAAAAACTACATCACATAATTCAGACTTCACACGCTCATAGTCAGAGGAAATCTGGGAAATGTTTTCACAACTGAAACCAAGTTTCAGCAGTTTTCCATCTTGAACACAAATCCACAGAATGAAACGCAAAATTAACACCTGAATTAAAAAAGGCATTTTTAAAGGCCTAACAGTTATTACAAGACTTGATTTTATTTTCTACAATACAAAGAAAATGGGTATAATAACCAATTATGTACACAAGTATATCAGCCACTGTATAAGAAAAGTAGAATTGTGTATTGAAGTAATTTATATTTTTTTCTAATGTATAACAGAACAAAAAATGGTTTTTAATTGTCAAATTTCCAAAATAAGACTTAAGAATAGTTAATCTCTTTCACATTGAAAATAAAAAAAAATAATAATAATCCTTAAATTCCAAACAAATCACCAAAGAATATCAAAACCTACATTACCAAGAAAACATTTATCCTGTAATACAACAGTGTCTCTCACAGACAAATAAAGACTTTCATCCAAATGCAGTCAAAAATATATAACATTGGATATTTGCAAATCAAAAAATAAAAAATGCAGTGGGCATCCTTTGGTGTGCAAGCTGATCCATGTCACATCTGTGTCAGCACACAATAGTGGAGAAAGAAATGCATCGAAACACTTGTTTCCTACATCCTAACTGTGTCCTCCTGACAAGTTCAAACCCAGTACGTACACACCCTCTCACTCACTCACACACACACACACACACACACACACACACAAAACCCCAAGTCTGGTGGTCACTGACGACACACTGGATATCCACTTGCACACCTTGGACGTTCACCCTTTTTACAACAGAATTAGCACAGATGACACGTGTACAAACACTGGTTTTAGAACTGCCCGTACGAATATTTTTTTAAATATAGTTTAGACAGCAGCCCTACGTTACTCCTGTGCACCCCATGCTGTGAAACAGTGCTGGAACCATTTCACATTCACACCTGTACATTTGTTTCTGATAAACAATCCTAACCATTTCATAGCTCTTTAACTACAGATAAAATTTCTGTTAAAGAAAAGGGCTGTGTTGACTTCAGCTTGACTGAAGGGCAGAGCTGGTTAGATTCCCAACAGGTAAAATGAGGACAATGAGAAACGGAAACAAAAATCCAGCAATTGTAAAGGTCAAGCCTTGAGTATTACACTACAGCGCTTGTCCACAAATTGCCTGGTTAAAACTCCGATGTACGGCACATTATCAGTTCGCTAATAACAATTAAAACAGTGCAGCCATAAAATGGTGGCTATACACTCCTCACTGTTCACCGCCTAGGGACCAAACTGGGATTGCCATGGCAACCATAGAGCAACATCTTGTTCTGAAGCATTCAGTTCCTGTGGAACAGTTATATATAAACATCTCCAATGCTAAAGCTATGGTGGCACATAAACATATGATGGCAATATTTCCTAAAGTTATGCAGCACTGACGAGGTGAACCTTGCCAGGCCACATATTTGGACTGGTGGATTCCAGGTGGTAACATGCTGCAAGACAGCTGAGCTGACAGGATAGTGATGTGACAGCTGCTCCCTCAGCATCTCTCAAAGAGCCACGTTCCCATGACAAAGGGCTCACCTGCAACATGACACCCACAAATAAAATGCATTTCATTAGTCAGCTGACATCACATGCACCAACAGGTGGCACTGGCATCGGTAAATTGCTCTGCTAACGGTACGCAGGATACAGATAAAAGTGTACAAATTTTAAAATCCAAGGAGGCCTCAGATAGGCTCCATGCTAGTTACTGCAGAATACATGAGAATTAGATATGGGTTAATGCCAAGGTGAACACTGAAACTAAACCATTTCTTAAGAACCTAAACCTTCTCAGGGTATCACAGAGGTAAAGGTCCTACTCTGACATGTGGCATCAGTTTTAAAGCCATGAACACAATACAATAAAAATGTTTAGTCCCTACAGCAGGACTTGCTATTGTATGTTAATGTAATATTCCAAAACAATAAAAAGACTGAGTTTGAGATATTTAAATGGACCAACCGGAGGTCACTGAAGGAGGTCTGAAACAGATACGGAGGGTTTCCTCCCCAGAGTTCCTTAGCTTGCCCTTTTTTGACAACAAAACAAAATGAAAGCTTTTCCTGAAAGGGGGGGACTAGATAAAATCCAGCTAAAATCAAAACCAGGATTTTAGGACCTACGTGTGTGTAGCGGTGTCACGTGCTACAGTGAACTGACTACTTTCATAAAGTATGTGAATATATACACCAGGTAACACGGGGTAAATACTGCTGTTTGCTGTTAGCTTTACTCCATGTATGGTAAAACTAAAACATAAGGGACCGTTAGCTATCCTGATACTGAAATTATTGCTCTTCAATGTTAAAGCCTTCATGCGACCACAAAAAAGATGTTATTCACAAATATTTATTGAAAGATAGGTCAGCAGTCACAGTACAAAAATTCATTTTGGAGTGCTTACATTCATTCATTATTTTGTATTATTGAAAAAAATAGTTAAGCAGGCTAAATACCGACTGCACATGCAACCTTTGTGTGCGCAAGATATATAACAATGCCAGTTTCAGCCTACTTTATCACGTTATAAACTTCCACGTGTTTCTTGACAACTTAACTCTGACTGTGGGCAGACTGCATTCTGTACTGCACTGCTACACGCTTGTTATGTGCCTTGTTTAAGCACATGGACTGTGCGGCGAGGAAAGCGTGAGAAGAGGAAGGGTGAGGAGAGGGCAGTCTGTGGTCACGATGCTTTCTGGCGACAGCTGCTCCCTACTCAATTTAAATCACAATAATTTGGTTGGATTTTCACAAGGCGAAATTTTTATTTCAGCATAGTTTCACATGCAAATAGCAGCGTCCTGTAAGCAAGAAACACGTACACACTACACAAAAGGCAGGTCTGGTAGCTGTACCTACATCAGGTGGAGGTGGACCCCACCCGCCGAGATCCTCCTAAATGCATGGACTCCACATAGGACAGGGCACTCTGTAGAGAGGTGAGACAGTACCCCTCCTCTCCGATCAGGTACCTGAAGGTGACAGAAGGGAGCACAAAAGTTCAGAATGACACAAACCACTGAGTGAAGACCCTGACCACACGCTGCACGTCCCAGTCCGACCCGTCCACCCCACCCACATGTATCACTTCATAAAGCAGCCTGCTCAAAGGCCGGAGGGGAGAGGACAACCAGCCACGGACCATAGCGTGCAGGCAAGCAAAGGCACGTGAGCAAACATCCGTGTGTGCCCATCGCTAATTGGAGCCAGTGCAGTGCCCATGTGTGCAACGAACTCTTAACGACTCTTCACGACTCTCCCCTCCCAAACCACCAAGCAGCAGAAAAACACCAACAGCTGTTTTATTCTTTTTTTTGTGAAAAGAGAATTTAAAACCCTGCATTTCTGCCGTCACTGCCAACTTCACAGCCTGTAAAAAAGCAGTATTCCTTTGCTCAGATAAACACATCTGGGGTGTGGTCAAACTGACGCACGCAATGAGATGCAGATGGGACTGGGGGTGGTCGGGGGCTGATGGGCCGGGTAGGAGTGAAAGTCTCTCTGATGCTCAATGTTATGGCTCCTAACACCACAGAATGGAAAATAAACAGTTGCAGGCAGAGGCAGCCCATACCCAAACTGACCCCACAGAATGTGCAGAGAAACTCGTTTTCTGGACACACGTTGTGTTGAGGCCAAAAAAGCCACAACTTGAGAGTTTCACTGCCTACTTTAACCCAATGTGGAACAATGAAGCTCTTTTAAATATGGTTTAATCTGCTCAGTGATACAGAGGCCACATATTTCAACCCACAATGCATCTGAAGACTCGTTTCAGTGTAATTCATTTCCAGGAGGAGGTGTTTGGGGGCAGCATGGTACATACCCCTCATGTATGAACTCCTCTAAGGCAGCACATTCAGACACCAGCTGGGGCATTTCAGTACGCAGAGCCACATAGGACAGGATGGGAAGAAGGTCATCTGCCCCACTGAGAAGTGAAAAAACACTCAGATGAGTGAGTCAACAACTGTAGGCAGTGCACCTACCGAAGCCATCAACTCATTTCCTTCATTTACTTGTGCATGGCTCACATGAATGGCCAAACAGAACTCCTTGAACTAGCACATGATTTTCTAAGTTTTAACATTCACTCTGCTGGGGCCTTTTATTATAAAAGCAAATATTTTTGATGCATAACATGTCCATAGTGTAAGGTGTACTGATCTAAAACACAAGCATTACAGAACACGAGCTCGCACACACACGCACAAAACCAGTTTCAGATGCATACATAACTAATCTGTGCTAAATGCAAACCAGATGTAGATACAGAAATGTACGGGATCAAGCTGCACTGAGATTAAAAAACAGAGCAGGTAGGAGGCTCTGTAGCCGAGTGACTGTCCTTCACAGAGTTAAAACCCTCACCTTTGTACCAGGTCAGAGTTCTCGGTCATTTATACCAAAGCTGCAGTGGCCTGCTCCACAAAAAACACTGCCTGGCAACCGTGTCACCACCAAAACAAAAGTATCTCAACCCGACCTCAGCTGCACTATGTGTAAACGAACACTGATTCAGAACACCAACAAAACATCTCCTAATTGAATTGGCGAGCATGGCAGGGTGGGAACAGTGTAGGACAAAGATCTGGACCAGTGAGACAGACAAAAACAGAAGGGGTGAGGGACACGCACACATGACACAAGATATTCCACACTTGGCAGGAGATGAGACTAGACATTAGGGCAACTAGGAATGAGTGAGCATCCTCACGCAAGGCAAGGGCAAATGAGGTGACTGCTTACTGAATCCACACTTTAGTCTGCAGCAAATGACATACTGTGCTAAGGAATAATTTACATTACTTGGAAATGGCATGCATTCTGATACTGGTATTCTAAACAGAATAACTGCATGTATACAAAATCACTAATATGTCACTGCTCTCTGGACCTGGGCCTAACAAAGAAGAAAGATCAAAAACAATCTGGAACTGTAATGACGAGACTTTGGCTCATGAGAATCTCAAAGTAAACAGAAGAATCATGACATGTTCTTGAAAGGTCACCACGCTGTATTAAGCGAGAACCTACAGACGGTCTTCTGCTGAACTACAGTGTAAATTAACATAAACGGAGATACCGGACAAGGGGACCGTTCACTGTTCGCCAATGTATCTGTGCATCACCAGTCCATTAAAACTGAGACTTAATGTCTCTTCACCAGAAAAGGTCTTATTCATTCCTCCTTTCCATGAGTTCGTTATTTCTCTTCACTGCCCAAATCATTTATATTCCCTTCATCAGACCCATTATTGCAAAGACAGACAAGACAAGAGAGGACAAAAGCTGTCTGGACACATGGCCATTTTCACCCCCCCCCGAGATGCAGCACGCAAGATCACTCAACAAAAGCAGTGTGCACCGAGAGCCGGCTGGCCTGGGCAGCAGAGCAGTCTGGGTAAAATTAGAAGCCATGCTGTGTGACATCAGGCCAACGCCTGATTCAGCTTGACACTTGGCAGCTCTTCTCTCATATGAGGTTGTTTTGATTGAAAACTTGTTTTTTGTAATTGTAAAAAAAGAGAAAAAAAAACCCTTAACTATGTGGCCATCTGCAGACCCAAACGCATCGTATGCATTAAATGGCAAAAAAGGAGCTCTATGTTTATTCACCAAAAATTCATTTTAATAAAAGTTGTGTGCAAGGTACACCCACACTTCATTGGGGGGGGGGGTTCACTAGACTCACATGGCAGCCGGGCTAGGGGGGCTGTCTGGCTCACAGAGACTGCGATACTCCTCCGCACACGCACAGATGAGCCGCAGCGTTCGCACTGGAAAAGTACACACAGGGAGCAGCACAGTGACAGAGGTCCCTACACACACCAGCACAGCGCACACACACACACACGCACGCACGCACACTGAGACACTCACCAATACACTCTAGCTTCCTCTGCGGACAGCAGTCTTTGCAAAGCAGCCGTAACTCCTGAACAGCAGACTCGTACGGATAAGAGCCGTGACGCGGCTGCGAGTCCTTTGGGAACAGTTTCGGTGCAACACCAACCTCGTCGGGGGACGCGTTTCTATACAGTCTGGTGCTCATTTCAAATGACAATTCTCTATTCCTGTAAACCTTCCTGTAACAAAGCAGTAAGATGTCAAAGCACTACCAGCTCATGGGACGTCTCAGTTGAACTCCTGGACAAAATAAATTTAAGACCAAGGAAGTAATAATATCTGAGAAAATGCTACACTCATTTTTTGTAATGGATCTAACAAGCAAAAACTAACTCTAACTTAAAATGTATTGAATATTTCAGTGTGTGTCAAGCAGGGCGATTACACAGAGCAGCACTGGAGGCTGAAGTACCTAAAAAGTGCCAGCAGGGGGCTCCATAGAGGCTGGAAGAAGGCTTCTTCAATGCTGGCCACACACCGGTCCTTGGCAGCAGCTGTATTGAGGCACTCGAAGGACAACAGACAGAGAGAGAGCAGCCGATCTGCAGGGACAATTCCACTGTTACAAACAGCTGCAAGAACAGCTCTGCCCGTCAACAATTTCATACAGTAAGAAACGTACAGAGTAACAACAAAACCAACAATTCCAGACCAACACAAAGTCTGACTAAACGATAATAATGTACTTATTAATGTGATGTCTCAATGGTTACTGAATAAAGTCTTATACTGCTGCTAGAAGGACACAGGGGAGGGCGGGAGGATAGGGCGCGCGCGCGCGCACGGGAGGGCGGGAGGATAGGGCGCGTGCGCACGGGAGGTTAGGGAGCGCGCATGCACACACGTGTATAGACAGGAGTGCAGACACACGCATGTTCACAGTCTCCCAGACAAACCGATGGCGTTGTGCACGTCCTTGACAATGGCTGTCAGGTGCTTCCTCAGTGCCTGCTGCTCCAGATCCTGGAGGAACAACTCCACCCTTGGCCTGCACTCGTGTTTGGGACTAAGATCCATCTGCATCATGAACTGCTCCAGGTCCTCAAAAGAGTTGTCCCTTTCAGACAGAGGGGCGCCCTCCTCCCGGTTAGCACCGTGGTCATGGGACTGGGTCAGCGTAGCAGACATGCCATGCGCCAGCCGGGCCTCGGGCTGGGGAGGAACTGAATGGAAGGAGGCGCTGGACTCAGAGTGAAGGTTTTGCACGCTCACAGAGGTCCTCACTGGCAGCAGCGAGCCTGGGGGTGGGCACTGGCTCACAATGGGGTACAGCTTGTCATATATCCTGTACTGGACTTTCTTCAGCAGCTTCATGATAGGGTGGTCTGGACAACTGGTTACACACACATTAAAACAGTACATAAATGCAAAACTTACAGTGCTCTTGGGGTGAGGGGGCTCTCATTTTATATTCCTTTTCAAAAATAATTACTGTACACAACTTTTTCTTTGAAAACACAAGTGGACAACAGAGAATGTTTCAAACATAACCCACAATACAGACGCTGTACAAATTAACTGCCAACATCACACACACTTCCACCTGGGAAACCTTTTGTTTGGTTTCAGTTCTAGGGACATATTCATTGTAAACAGCAATAACTTTGGACACAACAACAAAGAGCTACTGGTGACACCTGAGCAGGTAGGACATCAGGCCGGAGACCAGAGCGCTGTCGTACGGCTTCTTCTTCACATTGGCTTTCCACACCTTTGGCCATTCCTGCACAAAGCCGTGCACAAAAATGCCAGTTACTGGACAGTCCAAAGGCCAGGAGGGAGTGAGCGTGGAGTGGGAGGGGAGCTCACATGGTCCTGCTCGTACTCCAGGATGCTCGCGTACAGAACCCTCTGCTCCTGCTCTTCTGCACTGACTGTTCCTGAGGTCACAAATCGCCTGCAAACACAAACGAGCGTGAACACACACACGAAGTGAGCAGCTGTTGTTCTCACTAAGAGACAGGGCTGCTGTGCGAAGCAGACAGCAGGTGCTGTCAGGTGATACCTGTTAGCTTCCTCCTGGAGCCTCAGTCTCCTCTCTTCCATTTTTCTTTGAAGCTGTGTGCACATGCTCAGGAAACCCGTTCTCCTGCAGACATCAACCTCACCCACTGGTTAAGCTTTCCAAGATTGACAAAAGGTCATCTTCAAACTCATATACTGATCCATTTACTCCAGACATTATGTCTGACAAACACCCCTCCTGCCCCAAGTGGAAAACTTGACCCTTTGGCAAAAAAACATGGCCTTCAGCGAGCACATACTGGAAGGTAGTCCTAAAGCTGTGGACACAAAGAGGACACAGTGTGGCCACTGGGAGAAAGGATACAGCATCCTGCCTTGCTTTGGCAATAATGAGGTTCTCCATCATCTGCCTTTGAAGGGAGAGGGTCTAAGGTGGACACAAATATTACACTCAAATGTGTAACCAGTTATTGGGTTTACAATGTAAATAACAGGTTCTTCAGACACCTCATATTTACATTAATCATCAGTGAGCATGAGGCAGCCCCGACTTAACGCACAACACCAACTGCAGGAGTCGACGCTACTTGGACACACAGCAGGGCCACATAGCCTAAACGACTGACGACAAGTCACAGAATGTCCATGGAGGCATATATACATACAACCAGAATGAGAAGGTCCACAGGACATGCCTGGCTGGTCAACGGAAGACAGGCATCTCTTAGTTAGCACAGTAAATCCCACGCTAAAGTACATTCCTAACAATACGCTATAAATATGGTTTGATCTTCCTCCAAATATAAAGTCAGTCAAGAAGGGTGAACAAAAAAAGATATGGCAAGACAGCTTGTGTTTCCCTGGATACAGAGCTGTATCACAGTGACCCCAGTAAATCAGGAGCTAAATCTGATTAGACACTAAAAATCAACCTTACCTTCATGACTACACAGCAAGCCAAACTCCACTGCACACATGCAGCCCTTAACGCACTGTCTCACTGGACCACTTTTTAAAATGTGAAATGTGTTGCCAAGTGCGCACACTGTGATACAGGTTACCCTGTGGTAGAGTGGGGACGCGGGCGAGCCCGCAGACGCGCAGGAGAGCCCGCAGACGCGCAGGAGAGCCCGCAGACAGCTGAGCGGATCCTACAAACTGTACACCTCTGCGCTATGGGTAATCTCTTGCTATTTGCAACTTTGAAACAATTTAACATCTGGCCTCTCGTGTTTCTAACTTTAACACATCCTACGGGTCAAATTAAGTTGTTAATAAGATTAATACCTTAAGAAAAGCCTTTAGTTTTCTCCAGTAAAGATGAAAATGCATTGCGTTGTCGGGCCGCTGGGCAAGCATCCTTCTGAATACCGGAGCGCCAACTTTCGTCGAGCAAAAATGTGAACAATTCAGGAAAGTCCCTCAAAAACACGTAAAAGGGCTCTCGGCTGACGGATAACTTACTGCTTTAAATGTAAAACGTAACAATAGAGCGCAGTTTATACTACTATAAAACACTGCGAGTCACATTGTTTTCGCTCATCCTTCGCTTTGTACGGAGATCGTTGAGACACAGAAAACGCCTTTTCTTGTTGCTTTAATTTTACTACAAATACAAAAGTGTTTGGGGAGGTGTTCGCCGAGCCATTCGGTTACAAAGGGGGCAAACGTGGAGGCTCACAGGAACAGTCCGGTTAACGCGTAAAAATGCGCGTGTCACCTGTTACGCGTGTGACCTGCGGCATAGGAATGGAAACCGACCACAATCTAACTTGTAGTTTCTTTGCCCGTCTCTCCTGATAATACATAATATCAATGATATCACTGATGCAAAACACAGCTAATTACTTTAAGACTTGTCTTTCGTTTATTATAATGCCAGGTAAATTAATCGTCTATAACCTACGTATATTAGCACCAGTGTGTACCGTTCTACCACCCCCCTGGCCAGTCTGGCCATCTGCTTCCCCAAAACAGTTATTTGTTTAAAAAATAAACAAAACCCTACCAAATCATCCTGTAGTAATACGATTGAAAGTTACCCAAACTGCATACATACATTCTTGAAGAAGCCCTTCCAAAATGTAGTAGCATACTTTACCTGAATTCCTTTTATTAATAATAATAATAATAATAATAATAATAATAAATCCATTGGTACAAAGGGGTAAATACACATTCTAATCAATGCACATGGTTTTGTTTTAGTGGTATAAGGTTACTTCTTTGATGGAATTGAACTGCTGCTGTAACTGTATACATCTGGAGTATAACTGCTGTGCACTGAAGGCAGCTGAAAGTTTAAGGGTCCTCAGTTATCTGAACTATAAGAGGACGATGCACAAACTGGACTCACCAATGAGGTCTTCTGTGTGGCCTGACTCGGGGCGAGTCGCGACAGCCGAACTTCATAATTAGCCTTAAGCTTCTGATTTAGCCGTGAGGCCTCTTCAATTGGGGTCAACTCCCTGACAGACATGGTGAGAGACACGGTGCGAGACACAGTGACAAACACAGTGAGAGACTTGATGACAGCTTCTTCCCTCACTTCCACCATCATATATACTGTTACCCTCAGTCACCAGCTTCTTCCCTCACTCCCACCATCATGTAAATTGTTATAATCAGTCACCAGCTTCTTCCCTCACTCCCACCATCATGTAAACTGTTACCCTCAGTCACCGGCTTCTTCCCTCACTCCCACCATCATATACACTGTTACCCTCAGTCACCAGCTTCTTCCCTCACTCCCACCATCATATATACTGTTACCCTCAGTCACCAGCTTCTTCCCTCACTCCCACCATCATATACACTGTTACCCTCAGTCACCGGCTTCTTCCCTCACTCCCACCATCATGTAAACTTCATGCAGTATCTGTGCTACAATAACTAGTAGGAAAACATTTTGTATATTTTGACAATTAAAAAAGATCAAAGATGCAACAATGTGTATTTAAAATGATCAAAAAAGCCAAAGCTTTTGATCAGTGACAGGTCGGTCACGTTGGTAATATCCAACTCCAAACCTTATCGAAATTAACAAAATCAATACAGCCACATATCCCGGAGGCTTTTGTGTTCTACATCTGAGAGAACTTCAGAATGGGTCATTGATTAAAAACATTATATTATTCATCAAATATTTTAATCAAATCCCAGCCCAGCCACTAGGTGTGTCCTTGAGCAAGACACCCAGCACTAGCTCATTGTAATACACGTGGAATGTTGTAAGTCGCTTTTGATAAAAGCATCTGCTAAATAAATAAATTACTAAATTACTAATGTCATGAGCAGAGAATATATTGTCATTTTAACATAACTTTAAATTACCTAACAGTTACCTCATTGATTCATATCAGTTTAGCAAATAAAACTTTTCCAACCCAATTTCATTAGAGGTAGTCAATCAGTCATTTAATCTTTTGGTGCTGGAGACCCTGTTAAAGTCAGTTCAGAAGTCTTACTTTTTAGTGTTTTGTGACTCTACTGTCTGCATCTTCTGGAACATTTCTGGGGGAAGAAAGGATGAAGCAGAACTTCCACCGTCAGAAAGGACCCTGCGGTGTCTGCAGGGGGAGTTTAAAACTCCAGGGGGCATTGCCACGGGCACTGAAAGAGTAAAATTGAGATCATTGTGAAATAAGGTCACCCTGGACACAGCAGGTTGGATGTGCAAAATTTAGGCCAAATTTTTACCAGTCATCTCCATGGAAGCGTTAGAAGCAGGGCTGGGGCAGGCTGGTGGGGTAAAAGATGAGGTAGGGGTAGGTGTAGCACTGGATTCTGCCTTTTTCCCTGCAAAAGACTTCACTCTCTCCAGGCAGTGCTCAGCCAACTGCAGCATCTTATCCACTTCTAATGGTGCCATTTCTGTCTCTAAGGAAACAGATGAAGGTGAGGGGAGATGGTGTGCAGGCAATCAGATACACTGATACAGAGAAGACAGAGACATAAGCATTTATCTTTTATAATGTCAATCATTTATTAGCCCTTATTGTTAATAATCGATGGGTTAATGAGATTCATTATCAGTCATTCATGTTAATGCAATTGATTAGTTCAAAAGTTAACAAAATAAGAGACAGCCTGTAATTTTGAGGATTATTCCAGCTGTTGCACACTTGGTGAGGTTGTGTCCTTTTCAGTTGTGTCTTCATGCTTCCTAATAGCATCTTGCCTGGTCAGTTACTGTTTAAGCTACATTTTGCTAGCAAATGCATTGACTAAGCACTCGTCTAAACTATGGGACTGTAAGGACACAATGCTTTAGTTTTCTTTATTTTTGATCATAGACCTTTCAAGCCTTGGTGCTTCAGTATTGCTTTTTAATCTATTTCTGCCATTAATTGTGTTACTGAAAGCATTATTTCATAGCCAGTCCTATTGATTGAGTGGTCAGTCGTACTAATCAAAACCCATTATGTGAAACCCTCATGACTTGGAGGCATGGTTACTTATTCTATTGAATTCAAAGGTAATGTGATCAATTGCAAGTATTAAGCCTCAAGTGTTTACTAGAACCTTTGTCCATTTTCTGTGTATTGTAGTTTTATTGTGTGACACAAAGCATGTACTAAATAAAATAACAAGCACATACAGGGGGTCATTCCACCTCAATTAAAAAAAAAAACTTCCCCTCTGTCCATCTCAGATTTCCCTAAAATACTCCAGGGAACATAACTGTATACTACTTAAGAAAAGTGCTAAATGTCAGGTGTCCACTCTCAGTGGTTTTCTCTGAAAATATTTGTAAAGGGATGGAGGTTGGGTGTTTTCAGGCCTTTTTGCAGCATCTTTTTCAAGGGCCATTTTAATTCAATTCAATTAATTTTTATACCGCACCTTTCACAACAAGTTGACTCAAACCACTTTATAGTTAGAAATTAGTTGTTTCAGAGAACAGTGGGTAGATGATTGAAGTTAAAGCCAGGTGGACAAAGTGTGGCCTGGTGGCTCAATGGTTAGAACATCAGGCTGGGATGCAGCCAAGTCTCGGTTTGAATGCCAGCCCAGCTGACAGGTGTGTCCTTGACCAAGACACTCAGTGTTGATGAAGATTCTTAGTCATTCAGGTGGAGCTGTTTGGCAGTTGAATCACCTGGATGTATTGAGAAGAACATTTCACTACTTATCCAAATAGTTTTTTCAACCTAAGACAGACTGGTCATTGACCCCATATTTATCCTCCAGGGTGGTTTCAGAACTCTGCTTACTTGGATAGGCTCGTTAGCTGAACAAAGGCAGAGAGTTGTAGAGATATAGATGTCCTGACTCTTGATCCCTTTGTAAAACAATACAAAGACAGTCCGTGCCAGCTTCCCGGGCACCGTGTGTGTCTGCCCACTCCACTGCTCCCAGGCACCATGTGGGTCTGCCCACTCCACTGCTGCCTGGGCACCGTGTGGGTCTGCCCACTCCACTGCTGCCCACAGGTTAAATGCAGAGAATATACATCATTGTGACATGTAGGTGTGTAACGTGTATGTACACAATGACAAAAAAAGCTGTTATAAAAAAATCCTCTGAGGGCCCACGGTTGGCCGGCTGCTCAGCCCCTCCTGAGTTTACCTGCATTACAGCTGCATTATAGCATACAGAGTTAATAATGTAATAATAATGCAGAATGCAGGCCTACTAGTTGTTCCACACGTACATAAAAGTATTGGTGCTAGAGCTTTTAGCTACAGAGCCCCTA
>JABJVR010001363.1:0-56598 GCA_025773905.1 Chitala chitala
TATATAGTTTTATTGTTTTAAAATAAAACAAGTTATATTGCTGTAACCATTACATTTTCAAACCTGTCAATTATTCTTACACAAATGTAAATTTTCTCTTGTTTTGTATATCACCTTTCCAAAGAAAGCAGATGTATCACTTGACATTATTACAGAATAATATGTGACACATTAATGTAAATTCCATCCTTTTTTCCCTTTCAGTTTGCCCTCATATCATTTTGGCACGTAGTTGCTGTAGATATAGATTTTTAATTTCTATAGATTCCACTTAGACTCACAGCTTTCTACGACTGGTTGCTGATGTGAATAGATTGTCCCTGTGACATTATAGTCAGCACAAGATGTAGTATTGATAGCTGGCTGACTTGACATCACATTCAAAACAGGGTTCCTGCTACATCAACAGAAACATGCTTATAATGGACATTGATTTATTCTTAATTGACAAGGCAGTACATGGGATGTATCCCAGTCAGCCACAAAGCATCAGGCTCAAATAAAGTGGACTTTAATGCGTTGACATGTAGAAGATTTATTTGTTACTACAGTCCACTGGGGCTGAATGACCATCTTGCAAGTCTGTGGCTGTTAGACCGTAAACGTAAAATGACACACAGCCACTAAAACAAGAAACGATAGAATTATATAGAGACAATTCATAAATGAAGGACACACGGATATAAAGATATAAATTTTTGTGTTTTTATATTCTATAAAGGCATGATTTTATAGAGATGTGGGCAAGAAGAAGAAGAAGAAACAAAACTGACCACAGAAAAATGAACTTGGACCACCTGACCATACAACTAGCTGCTGTACCTCCCTACAGAGCAGGAGCCTCTTTGTTGAATTATACATTTTTGACTGTTGAAAGGCACAAACACCCACTGTAGCCTGCACACATTTTGCAGCAGGTGGATGTTATCAGTGTTGGAAAAGACCTTGTTGTGATTAAAAGCATTTAACCATCATTAATATATATACAAATAGGAATTTGTATGATACATGAGAAAAATAATAGGCTTCTACACAAAATATTTGTTTTATCATGAAATGACTAATAGTGAAGGATCAAGTATTTCTATAAAACAGTTGATTGAATGTTGAACTTAATGTAAACTGACTTTTATATGGTTTTACATTTATCCATTTAGCAGACACCTTTGTTCAAGGTGACTTACAAATGATGCATATATGTTATAATGAAATTGGTTCTCTAAAGCGGGCAGCTGTTATTTGGTGCCTGGGGAGCTAGCGCTTGCCCAGGGACATACCTGGTGGCTGGGATGGTATTTGAACCATGGGGCCTCTGCATCCCAGCCTGATGTTCTAGCCATTGAACCACCAGCTGTAAGGCTTTATGTAGATATATACTGTAATTTTAGTGCAGGACCTTTCAGCTTCCAATGACTGACTACAGCATGCGCTTGAATATAAACGTCTTTTATGCACATGCAAACAATTGCTAACTTTCAATTAACACATGAGCTCAGTAGTTTTTTTTTCTTTTTCAAGCAGCTGATATTACGCTGCAATCAGGTACAAATAGCCTCTTTTTCATTAAATTAATAACAGCAACCTGTAGAGTCTGCTCTGAAAGCTGGTTCGGTTCTTTGTTTCCCATCGATGCTCTGGCATTGCCCTGTGCCAGAGTAGTTTGGGAAAGGCATTGCTTCGTGAAGCTTTTTGTTGTTTGTTGTGTTTAGACTCTGGAAGTAAGTTTCATCTTACTTTTATTTTTTATTTAAATAAATCTCATAAAAGTCAGAAAAGCCTGAAGTATATTTATTTTTTTCCATTAGCCTTTAGTCAGTAAATCTGCTATGTCTGAATACGACTGGATTATGCACAGGTATTGTATAATGTTCTACGGAGAAATGTGTAAAGATATTTCACATATATATCAGCTTGGTTTTATATATATATATATATATATATATATGTCATTGTTTTCATTTATTTTTATGTTGCTGCAATTCGTTTTACAGTAATTCTTCTGTAAATCCTGTTTATATACAGTAAATTTTATTACTAAGTACTTTCTTGGCTGATGTAGATAGACACTGTATGAGCAGGGTTATTTGTGAAGATACATCAGGACTTTAGATTTGCAATGGAGAGAAAATTGTTTTAACAAAAATATAAAAGGTGCTTTCATATTTCTCGGTTCCAATGGCATTGCAGGGTTGCAGAATCTTTTTTGAAATGGGGACATTTTTTAAATGTTATCCTCTGTCTGTAAATGGCATTCAAGCCACTGACCTTTGTGCCTCTTTTGTCACTGAAATAATACAAATAAAACACTTTAGCACATTAGCACTTTTCTGTCTTTTAAAATGACATCTTTTAAAATGAGAACTTTAGATTCATCATCATTCATATGCACACTGACTTCTGCTCATATGTTTGACACTTGAGTAGCAAGGCCTAAACAATGTTTTTTTTTTTTTTTCCAAAACAGCAGATCCACCTGCGTCATGCCTTTTTTTTGGACTTCTGTAGTGTGTTTTGCTTCAGCCCAGTAAGGGCTTTGTTTGCAGCCATTCTTTCATCATGTGTGTGGTGTATATCTGGCCCTTAACAAGTCTTCCAGGCGGACAGGCGTTCATCATAAAGGTGTCTTATATTGAGAAGAACATCATATTTGTCAGTGCCATTTTTCTTCATGTTCTCCTTGTCATCTTCAGGGTCACATAGATGAAGTGTCCACAAAATGGCCAGGAACCTGTCTAAGGATATTACCGAAGAAGCAAACTGAATGTTAGAGCCAAGCCTTTCCCACCAGTAATCAGCAATATCTCTTGCTTTCACGGTGTCCACGTAGATCATTAGATCTCCTAAAGTCATGATGTTCATTTATGGTTAAGACACCTATTTGACTGTTTATCATTATTATTTTGTATTTCCCATACTCAGAGCTCTTCTGTCTGTATTTGTTCTCCCTCTCAGCAATGGATAGCAAAGCAGAAATAGTTAGAAACATGTTGAAAACACAAAATATCACAAAAATTCCCTGTACCCAGTTTAAATTACAAGCAAAAAAAATATATATAGCAATCCCTCAATTTATGAAACTAATCAGTTCTTGAAAATGGCTGGGATATATAAAATCCAGGTACTACCTTCGTAAATCAGTGTTGTTAATAGTTAGGTAAAGCAGTTGATTGTTAAAATCATGGATGTGCAAAGTTTTCAAGTGGGATTACTCAGATTTATTATTGATAAGGGAGAAGTTGTTCACTGCTGGATTTATTAGCAAAATACTGAAACATCAACTGATCCATTAATTTAAATTATGGATTTATGAAGACCGTACAAATAAACAAGAAAGAAAAAACAAAAATGTTTGCATCCAACATTTTTCATAAATTAAAAAAAAAAAATAATAATGTAGTCCACGCCAGTTAGAATAAAGGAGATCCTATATACTTTATGTACAGAGTAATGGAACAGTGACTTAATGCAATTCACATTTAAAAAAACTAATTTTATTTATATACATGAGTTTAACCTGCAGTTATACTGTTAACTCAGACGTGTGACTGCCATTGCACATTCAAGAATGTTTAACCGTACTTAACCATAACGCTGCATGTTGTTTTATTTTTTGGCTCAAATATTCATGTGTGCAGTAACATTGCTTTTTCCTCAATCTAAGTAAAGCGCTCTTTAATTTTAATCTAGTTGAAAGACCCCATGCTGAATTTGGTACAACACTTTCATGTGTATAAGGCTGGGATATTTCAGTTTGGTTACATCATTTGTTTGCATCACTGCGCCAACATTTTCCATATTTGAAAATATATTTATAGAAAATTCTGCATTTATTACATTTTTGATCTGCCTTTTAAACTTAATTCTGTAAATGCACAAGTCTAACAACCAATATGTGGTAATAAAACTATAACATTTTATGAGCTATCTAAAATTACATTTTTAAGGTATGTAAATAAGCTCCAGTCAGATTTATAAAGTCAAGTACAAATTATTCGTTTAAACTGGTTATTTCTCTCAACAGGTGGCACATGGATTTGAAATGTACATTTACGACCAAACATAGAAGGTTTCATGAAAAAAAAATTGGTGCCTTTAACCATCTACGATATATAACAGAAAACAGTGCATCACTGTTTGTGTGGCACACCTTAAAGGTGTGTCTGCTTTAACCCCACAAGGTAAGGATGCTACAAAACCGTTGCACAAAAATGCAATTTTATTTCCTCATCACATACTGACGGCTGGTTTTTACAAATACCGTGGTATTTTGGTGTTTGAATATATAATATAAATATAGAGGAATTTAAGAACAGAAGACTTCCAGAGTAGTGGGTATAGATTTTTGGAAGCTGTATTGTAGTATCTAAAAATGTAAAAAGAGTAAATTGTGTCCCTGTATACTGCAGAGGCCTGTTTAAAGGGATCCCTCAGTCTGTGGTATGAATTTTCATTTCAAATACGTACTTCTCAAAGATAAACACCGATTTTAATAGAATGTATGATGTATTTATTTGTTCTATAGAACAGAAAACATTTTGAGACAAAATTTAGAGATGTAAAGGATATAAAATAAAGCAAAACCTTTTATTTACTATATTCATTGGATTTTTATAAAGAAAATTATAACCAAAATACCTTACTGTGTACTGTTAGAATATTTATTCTGCAATTCACAAGAATACCTGCATCCTGAGATTAGAAAATAGTGTGATTTGGACATGCTAATGAGGGCAGATAATAAAGAAAATGTATACAGTGCCAGGAGAACAAACAGTGTAAATTCAAATATGTTTGAAGTCAACGAAAGCCAATGAAGGAACGTGTAATGTGATCTTTTTATTTATTGTTGCAGTCCTTGCTGAAGCATTTATGAATTTGCATGAAGGAGCTGTTGGAAACTAGGGCAGGTTTAGACTTGCATACACTAGCGACCATATATACTGTTTAATATCTTGACCAAAAAAAGTTTTTCTGTATTTCAAAGTAAGAAACCTCAACTTGTAATGTGAAAAAAGGATTACTAGATGTATTTGAGTTATTTACACAATCAGAGGGGATTCTGTAAAATTCTGATAATTCTGACAGAAATGATGTGAGATGTGACAACTACAGTAAATTGTAGTAATGCAGCTGTTTTTAAGACACCATGCCTGCCCTTTTCAGTCTCACAAGAGCCTTATTAAAGAATGAAAATCCTGATTTGATAGTTTATTTTTATTTTTATTTTACAGTACCATTTGCTCTTTGGGCTTGGATCTATTGACCATGTGACACAGAATGTCTGGACTGTTTACACGTAGCATTAGAATCATTACATCTAAACTTTACATTCTGAAGCCTAGTTAAACCCAAGCATTAATTTTTGTTGATTTTTGTTTAAGTTTTAACTTTTGTTTAAGTTAATGTACATAATATCATTGTGTATTCTGTTATTGCTTTCTGTTTCAGTTTAATACCTTTATGTGTGTGTCCTTTTGTTTCATTAGCTTGAGGGTCAGATTGTATACTTTTTCTGCACACAAGTCTCTTCTCAATCATTAACACTGGAGATGGTAACAGGAAATGGAGCCTAGTGGAATACTCTAATGTATCATCCCTGTTTGAAATAATGTTGGATTCTCTAAGTTTGATCTCTAATGCTTTGATAATAGGCCTTTATATTGGCCCTCTGTTACTGCGAGCTAAGACTGTCTAAAAGCGCTACTTGTAAAAAAACATTTGTTTGTCCTGAATATCCTGTGTTCTCCATTGTATCATATGTAATTGTCCAATATTCTTCCCTAAATCAGTGAACAGACAGCTATATTTTTATGTTTTTTGTGTAAACATCTCAACCTTTCAGATTTTGTTTTTATGACGTTAGAATGAATGTCAGCTTTAGATTTTTCTAAACAATTATATTACTGTTTGCAGTCCATACTATGATAAAAAAGTAAAATTACATAATACTGAAATGTCATACTTTCAATGGGAAGAGACATTTAAACAGTGCTTTGAACATCATAATTATTTCTATACTGCTTACAATAAGATCAGATCTAATCAAGCCACACGTTCATTATCTTCATTGGAGGATTCCATCACACGTCTTTATTGGCAATGACAGGAATGACGATCACATAACCACCATGAACTTCATGTCTGTTGCATAAATGACATAATCAGGGACGATTAGAAAATGTCTGGGATTATTTACTTCCTGTACATGTTAAATTCTTCTACAGGTATTTTTCATACTGCTCATAGATGTGCTGGGTTTCGAAAATCCTCAATGTCAATATATTGTTCAAGCCTAGGCTGTCACTCATTGTCAGATTCATTTTCATCTCTCTCTTCAGTTTCATGGCTCACAGACTATGCACACTGTCTTGTGAATATCTTCTTCATTATTCTGGACACAAGACTTGTGACTCACTTTGAATTTAAACAATGTGTTCTTCAGGGTTGATTGCTCATGACCACTCTGTCCTACCACTCTAATATGGAGCTTCAACTTTATGGCCTTGCTTTCCTTCTCATTCAGAAATGCCATGGCAGTGCACTCCATTGGCCCTTTTTGGCTATCTTCAATTAAATACTTACTTCATACAGTAAATACTGTGGTTGATGCTAGAACCTTAAGAACAGGTTAGTCAGTAAGATTGCGTTCCCTACCCTTATGCACTTGAACGGTTCATGGTATTGTTTTGATTTCCATAGAGTAGTTGTGAAAATGTTTTACTAATGTTATCAAACTAAAAAAATACAATATTGCAGCATATGCTGGAACCTTACATTATAATAACATTTCTTTGACTTTTTGCTCTAGCTTGGTAATAAGATAATGGTAATAATGTGCACTTGTAATTTGGTGTCACTCTTTGTACAATGGAAGGGTCAGTTATCAGGTCACCCATTCAGAGGAGCTTCTGTGTATCTTCATTATGATCTGTTAAACTGGTTAATATGATGCGTCATCCTAGGTGACCAAATAAAACACTGAGAACATCAAAACACCTGTCATTGCTGCTTACCTTCTAGTGGTTTGCACTTACATTTCACATACACTGATTAGCCATACCATTATGACCTAATATTCAGTAGGTCCCTCTTTTGCTGCCAAAACAGCCCTGACCCATCAAGGCATGGACTCCACTAGATCTCTGAAGGTATGCTGTGGTATCTGGCACCAATCCATCAGTAGCAGATTCTTTAAATTGTGCATACGTACCAGGCCATCCATATGATGTGAAAGAAAATACAATTCATCAGACCAGGCCATCTTTGTTTATTGCTCTGTAGTCCAGTTCTGGTGGTCATGTGTATTGTAGGTGCTTTTGGTGGTGGCCACAGTTTAGCATGGGCACCCTGACTGGTCTGCAGCTACACAGCCCCATACCCAACCAACTTTGATGCATTGTGCTTTCTGATATCTTTCTTTTGTAACCAGCATTAACCTTTTCAGCAGTTTAAGTTACAGGAGCTCTTCTATTGGATTACACTACACTGGCCAGCCTCCACTCCCCACATGCATCAATGAGCCTTGACCACCTGGTTTACTGGTTTTCCTTCCATAGTCCACTTTTGGTAGGTCCTGACCACTGCAGACCGGGAACATGACACATGGGCTGCAGTTTTGGAAGTGCTCTGACCCAGTCATCTAGCCATCACCATTTGGTCCATATCAAAGTTATTCAAAACCTTATGCTTGCCAGTTTTTCTGCTTCCAGTACATCAATTTTAGGGACAAAATGTTCGCTTGCTGCCTAATCTATCCCACCCACTTCCAGGTGCCTTTGTAACAAGATAATCAATGTTGTTCACTTCTGCTGTCAGTGGTTTTAATATTTTGGCTGACTGACCCTAATATGAGTGCCTCAGTGGTTAGGCTGAACTCCTCTCAGGAAATGGTACATTTATAATACTCCACCTAATTAATGTACTGGCTCAATGTGTGGCAAGTGTTGCAGTCCAGTAGAATTATATTAACTGCAATAATCTAAGAATCATATAGACCTATAGTTTTAATATTGTTCATCACTTGGAATGAATATACATAATACAGTAAAACACATCTACATCTTTAAGGAAAATACAAATGTCATCTTATTTATAAAAATCACTACCAAAAATCAGTCCACTTCAGTGAATATAAAAAATAATAGAACATTAACATCTCACAGAATAAAATGGCAATGCTTTTATTTAAAAAAAAATAATGCAATTTTGTTTCCAAACAATAATGCAGTTAGCTAAAATGACAACTTAAATACTGTCATAATGAAAACTTTTAAAATTTTAAATAAACGTTAACATTACTTTTTGTGTGCACATTAAATGTTTTATTTCCCTCTCCTTGAAGGTGGACATGCACGTAGTGTGTAGTGGCAATGGTGTATAAATACAACAGGCACTCTTCCTAACAATGTCAAGAGGGATGCATTTGTAATGGATTTAGCTCCTTTTCTGGTTGTAATGTCTCTGAGACAAAAAGGGATGGAGCCAATATTGTCGTCTTCACAGCTTGTATGGTTAAGAGATGCTTAAGCGCACAAAAATATGCAGGTTTTTAATGCAGACTTGTCTCCCGAATAGGTTACTGTATGTCATCTTGGGATATTTCAAAACGTTAATTAACACCCAGGTAGTGAGATTTTGCACTAAAATCTCTATGTCAATCTTCAGGTTCATCTGAAACATTTGAATACATCTGTGGGTTTGCAGCTGCTGGGGAGTCTGAAGCTTCACGTGCAAGAGGGGTGATGCTATAAGGCACTAAATTTAGCTGAACGACTAAAGGGAGACAAGAAAAAATAATAGTACATTAGAGAAAACATGATATGAGGCGACAGTTGTAGGAGTTTACAATATAACACCAAGTGCAAAACATCCAGTCTAATTATTATGAGGATGTGGGGAAAGTCCACAGCCACTGGGTACTGGCCTCATAAGACAAAACTAATTGTAATGTATGATTGTTGGCCTCGTAATTATGTATGGTCTTGTTTTTCAAAGGAATTTCAAAGGAATCATACAAATTTACACAGGCTTGGTGTCTGAACTCTGAATCTAAAGTTTTAATTGAATGTCGGCATCAGTGGTAATTTAATATATACAGAAGTTTAGATTATTCTCGAAAATATCTTTTGGAGTAAGATACAGCCAAAGATTTAAAATAAAACATATATTTCATTTGATTTATTACTTTCTGATAAAACACAATTTTCTGGAATAACACAGGGAGACTTACAAGCCTTGGAAAAATAGTAATACCATATTTCAATTTCACTTTATAGCAGGCTATACTTTGATATTTTCTGTAAAATCTGCTTTCACACACTGTAAAATACAGTGTAGAATGTGTTAATATACAACATACATTTATTTGTTGAACTAGAGTGTAGGTAATCTAGTGAAACCACACTACACACTCTGTGCTGTATCATTCATAAGGCATTTTGAAAGGAGATCATCAGTGTTCTGCTGTGTTTTCCAGTTCTTGTCCCTGAAAACAAAAGCATTAGTGCTGAACAAGCAAGTGTTGCTGGTGACCTATTTACAGGCCTGTCAGCTGTTATGTATTGAGTGCAACACACACACACACACACACACACACACACACACACACACACACAAAAAGGAAAATCAAGCCTCCTCACGTTCTTCTCATGCGCCGCATTTGATATTCTCTGGACCCTCTGCATCCTATAATGTATTGTGCAGCAATTTGCTCCTTTAAATGGTCATAATGTAATTGTTATTTTGATTCACACATTTTCCATTCATCATCTTACTGTATCCCATCCTCTGGTTAACAGCATTGCCATGCAAACTATTATGACAGGTTTTTCCATGCTTTGTCTTCATCACACGTAATGTTGTTTTAACAATTTACTCTTGCTTTGTTTTGGTCCTCGCTGTGGAACATGCAGCAGCGTGGGTGGGTGTTCAGAATCATTCTGTTATATAATGCATAAGGAATGTTCGTAAATGAACAATGTGAATGAAAAGTAAAGGTGAGATGCTTCCTGGTAGTGACTGTAGAAGGAATACAGTTGAGAAGGTTGGCTTGGCTTGGCTTGGCTTAGCTAACCTTTCTACGATATTTCGTCTACTTGCCCTATGTATCAAAAACACACTTCGTTAAGACCTGGCATGATTCCATTCTTGAGTTAGAACTAAGCCTGAAACATCTTTCTCTAAGGTATCATAATTTACAATATAAATTAATTCAATCTTTCATTGTTCTAAACTATAGATTGCAATGAAGATTAATTTTAAAATGCTGTGCTTTTTGGTATAATACATCACACGTACTCTTGAGGCAACTAATGCCTGAAACAGAGAACAATTTAGAACAGACATTTAAAAATACAGTGATGGCTTTTAAATGAGAAAAGCATGTGCTTGTTTAAAAGTGTGTTTTATGTTTTATTTCTGGCCAGCCCAAACACTGATTTAATTTACCGTATGTGTCTGCCACCTTATTGTGACTCTGTGCTAGTCATTTAACATTTGTGAGCCATCACAGATGTTAACATAATACAGAAACTCCTCAACTTACAAACGAGTTACGTTCCGAGAGGCCATTCATACGGTGAATTGTTCGTAAGTTCGTAATTCGAACACCTTACGTGTGGTCCTACCGTAGGAGTTTTGAGGGAAAAATAAATGCAGGAGGCGAGTGTTTTGTCAGCCTACTGAAAACGAGGACTTAATGCTTTTCAGTCAACAGCAAAGAAAAAAGAACAGTGAGTTCAGTTTCATGGTAACACTGCCAAACATCCCTACTGCGTGTTATATAATAAAATTGTATTAAAACAAACATTTTATGTTGTCTTATGCTAAATACAATAAAAGAACAAAAAAGTATAAATGTTAATTAATTGTAATAATAACAATAATTATTATATTATTATAATCGCCACCTTTGTTTCCATTGAGATGGCTTGTTGCTTTTTAGCACTACCATTAACATCACTCGCTTTTCACCAAGCATGATGGATACACGCTGCACGATAAACCTTAGAGCACCCCAGCATATGTGTTTACCGTACCTGACTTGAGAGTCACGTACGTAACATTTTTTAACTGCAGCTCCCCAGTTCCTTTCTCCATACAAAAACTGAACTTACAGCGGCCTTTGTATCTATGAATGTTCGCAAATCGGATGTTTGTAAGTAGAGTGGCGTTTTTTTTTTTTCCTCAGCTCTCATGAATGTATAGGAAAGGGAATGATTATTGTTTTTCTGTGTAATTTTTAGTTTATAATTTTTTCTTTTTTTTTGCATTAGGAATTTCTTTTTATTTTTCAGCCAATCCAGAATGAAAGTCATGTCTTGTATTCAGATATGCAATTATTGTATTTCTTTAAAACTCAGTGCCCCGAATTCCACTGAAGGGCTGCGATTCTGGAGAGTGCCATAGACACAAGATAAGTGAGGAATTGGGAGAGAGAAGAGAATATACATGAATATAATTAAAGTTGCAGAGCCAATAGTGGAGTGGTTTTCTCACCCTCTGACTGAAGACCAAGTTAATTACTGCAGTCAGAAACAAACTATGCAAAATCATCAGCAGCTCCCAGCTTCAAATTCATCTTATTTATTAATTTTTCTTATCTTCCAATGCAGGTCTCGAAATATGAAATCAAATGTATCTATAAACTGTTTTATTACCTTGCAATAGTTAACATAAAGTGCAGTATATTTACAGTTTAATATGTGAGTGAATACATGACCTTATCACAAATAGAAAAAAATATATAGATTGTAGTCAGACTAGCTGTGATATAGTGGTGGAGTTTGTTGCTGAAATTATAAGTGTCACATTAACACTGAAATGCAGGCTTATTTCAACACAAATGTGGTCTTTTCCTACTAAAAAAGGATCTTGTAGCCATTGGAACATATAAGGTTAATAAGAAAACAGTAAGTATAAAATTAATTATAAATTGTAAGAACAATAATTATATTTATCTTAGAACATTCCTCACATTTATCACACCGATTTAAAGCTCTCACTAACTACTCTGGTATTTAGAGTGTTATACAATATTACATGTTGCTAAGTTTGCCTTAACTTGCACTTTTGTTGACTTGCATGTGACTGCAGAAGTGTTGCAGCATCTCTCCTTCAGCGTTATATGCTCAGATGTGGCCCCAGGCCCCTTGTGTGCTCAACCTGCACTCTGTCCCTGTGTATGTGTGTGTGTGTATGCTGGGTTTTCTCCAGCGTCTCTTGTTTCCTCCCATACTCCAAATCCATGCCGTTGAGTTGTACTACTGCCTTACCATCATCTGTAGTGTGTCCCCCCCTGCAGCAGCTTGGTGTCCCTTGGTCACATGTGTCACCTGGGATAGACTATCCTTTGCTACAAAGACAACTGGAAAATTAACATCTACTTATTACTGCAAGTGAATCATATTCTCTTAGAAGTCTATAGATTTTCTGGTACCGCTCCTTAAAAGGAAGCTGAAGAAAGCTCACGAGAGCACTGAAACCGAAGCATAAGTTGGATGTGTAGAAGCGGAATGCACAGATGAAGCTCAGTGTGATTTTAAATCAAAATGCATGTTAAATGGGGTTTTATGCATGCCTGTGTAAGTGTGATATTAAAGAGAAGAAACTATGTGTGATTAATGATCATAAATGTACAGGTAATTATTCATAGCAATTTTTTACATAATTTCCCCATTGATATGATTTAATGTGTGAAATACTGCCTACATTCTATGAAGTATTCTGATTGTTTCAGTAAGCATATCCTGAAGAACATAAATTTTATATAAAGTATAAGAATGTACTTAACTGACACAGTTTCTATAAAATATCTCCACGAGATTTAATTTGTTTCAGTGTGGTGAGCTACCGGTCATTTTTCTTGCCTTTTTTCCCCCTCTTTAATCCCAGACTTTCACAAGCCAGCGTGCTTGATCTTTCCATCCAGCATGTCACTGACTAATTAAGGTTGTCACAGTGGCAGTCTGCTGTTTCGTTTGTAGATGAGGTGATCACCTTTGCGGTGATGGTTATGCATGTGCTCACCTCATCATCTCAAGTCTAGCTCGGGTCTCCTTCTCTGGGGACGTTTCAGGCCTGAAAGGGCCGCTGTAATTCTGCTCTTCTCCATCTGCTCCAAAGTGCCAATGTTAAAAGGAACAAATGCTTCATTATCTTTAGATCTGTTACACTGGGGTGAAAATGCATCAGAATGACAAGGAATAGAATAAACATACTGCCACATCTCTTAGTGCCTAAAAAGAGGAGAGAGACAGAGAACAAGCACATTTATAACTACTTAGCAACATCTCTGTAAAGGGCACTATACAACCTACACCAATTTGTCTTAATGATTTAATGCCACCGTTCGTTTTGAAGTAGCAGTGAATGTCACTGAATGTCGATGGGTGGTCTGCAAGCGGTCCATTTAAAAATGAAATTGATATGAACCTACAGAGACAGCACAGCTGGAAAGTTACTGTTCTTGCTATATTCCTGCTCACTTAATTTAAAATCTACTTAATTATCAGCCAAAAAAAAAACACATCCAGTTTTTTTTTCTTTACATGATGTTATGTGAACCTGTGTGTAAGAAACAGATTAGCTGCACTCCCATTTCAAACCAGCATACTCAAATGCAGAAATACAGAAATGGTAAACATTTCCAAATTTTCCATTTGTGTGCATGCACATTACTTCTAATTACCCAAAACGGTGTAATAGGACAGCATGCTGTTTAACTGAGTTTAACAGAATAGTGCCTGAGAGCTTAAATTTTTTTAATGGCAAGCATACAGCATATAGGTTCTACAAATCATTATGTAAGTAGTTCAGATTTTGCTAATTTGCTACATGCGTAATTAGGTAACAAGGATCACCTTTAAAGCATTTTATTAGTACAGTGCTTTGTTGAAAGCTCACCAGATTAGATGCACGTTATATACTGAATGGTGTGCGGGTGTGTGCATGCGCGTTTTTATGTGTGGGTGTGTGTGTGCACCTGCATTTGTGTGTGTGCATGGGCATGTGTGTGTGGTAGACTTTAAAGCATGCAACCTTCACTGAGTCACAGCTATATGCTGTATCAGCTTTTCTGCTCTGTTCTACCTTTACCTGACATACTTTAAAGGACAACTCCGAGAGGGTGGTGTGTAACGCTGACAATTTGTGTTGTCCTTTAGAGCCTCAGTGGCAGGTGATGTGATGATCTTTGACCTGCCCCACTTCAGGGTTGGATGATCTAGGACTGTACATCAGTTTAAAGGTCATTTTAACATGAAACTAAAGCTTATAGTCAGGCAACTCTGTGCTGGCTCTCCTGCAGATGGTAAAAACAATGCTATTTTCAAAAAATCACATCTTTACCAGAAAAAATAAAACATACAGCAATGACTGTGATCTATTGAGACAGTTTACTGCTGTGTTCTACTGTAAAGGCAATATAACAAAAATATTTGGAAACATGATATTGAAGAAAATGGTCAAGTGGTGCAAAATATTTGCTAAGTCAAGGAAAATAGTGTTTGGAATAAATAATACATTCTTTTTTTCAGATGTGCATTCATTTTTATTAGTGTTCTCCCATTTTAATGACAGTGCAATCATATTTTAGAATGAGCAAATTTGTTAATATAATTATGTAAGATCACACACGTTGGAAGATGCATAATTTTTTACTTACCTGGCATTTTCCATGGCTTTTCCCATAATCCATTTTTAATTAAAATCTGTCACGAGTGTGGTCATCTCCTTGCCTAGTTTTTGTGTTATCTAGGTTTCACATCTGGTCTAGTTTCTGTGTTATTTCTATGCTTGGCATCATGCATGTGTTCACCATCATTAGTTTTATTGATTACACCTGTTGGTTCATTTGGATGGTTCTATGGTTCCATATGTAGGTCTACTTTTCTCCCTGGTCTTTGCTGGTTGATGGTTTGTTTTTTCTTTATTTATTATTATTATTATTATTATTATTATTATTATTCTTGTGTTGTAGTTCCATTTTGTACCTTTAGCTTTGTGTCTTGGTTACCTTTGCTGCATTTTTTTGACTGATTACCCATTTTTACCTTTTTAGTCTTTGATGTTTAAGAAACATATGTTCACAATTAGACTTTCCCTCCTCAGGTATGATTGTATTTTCTACAGAATCGAGAACAATGTGTTCATATCAGAAAACTTTAAAAACTCAACCCTCTCCTTTGTAAAATACATGGGCCAGTTTGTGACTAGTACTATACCAAAGGTAGCCATGGTACCAAAGTCCTAATAGTGCAATTTCAATGAGCTGAAGTACTACTGCCACTACAACCAAATCCCGGGTTGTTAAACTCCCCGCCAAATAACTCCCAGTCAAGCCCCCACTTGTTACTTGCTGGTACTCTGTAACCATTTTATGTACAGGGAAGACAGCTTGTTAGCAGAGACAGATAACCGGTTCCAGGTAATAGGTTTTTGAATGATTTATAGAAATGAAAACCACAACCAAAGAAGTGCTATGTACAAGAGTGGAAATGTAAATAAATAAATTGAATTAAATAAATAATAAATTTAAATATATACAAATGGTGTTCCATTACAAATGGGGATAAGGGAAAATAGGACAGGAGCAACGCCAAAGAAATAAAAACAATGTTACAAAAACAATCTAGAAACAAAACTCAGAATGGAAATATCTAACTAACGAACACCCCAAAACAAATCACTACCCCTAGCTACACTTACCAAACCGAACCAAAAACATACAAAAGTGGTGTTTGCTCATATACTAGTGTGCAGTCCAAATGCAAATCCATGTGTGATGGAAACATGTAAGGGCCTGTAAGTCTGTCCCGATTCCCAAAATATCCCTGACAGTGACATGACTTACCCAACACCATGAGTAGAATACAAAAATGAATACACATTCAACAAAAAAGCAAACTTCTCAAACACTCAAACTTCCTACTACTATAAACTTGACCTAATAGCACTCAAACAAACTTTGTCTCTTTCTCCAACAACCCACATTAACTTTGTTCATCCTTTTTTTAAAGTTGTCAGAGGTCATCGTGGTGTTGCTACTTCCCTTTTGTCACAGCTGAGAGTTGTAGTACCAGTAGCCAGGTCGCTTCTGCCGGATTTTCACCAGAATGGTCGGAGAACATCACAGCAGTTAGCAATTTAGTTATTTTCAAACGTTGGCATTAATTAAGGGTATTAATTATACTATACTCCTATCTTTCTTTCTGCTTGGTCAGCGTCATTTTAGTGCTATATGATTTTGTGATTTTAGTTTACTTTCCAAAATTATACAAGGTCTCTCATTCCATAAGCCTGCTTTCTTTTTTCATTTGTCTATTTATGTTACTTCACTGCAAACCTAACCAGAAGTAACTCAATAAATAACAGGATTTTAAGTCACTGAAATAATTTTTATCCACGACTTTTTATGATGAAATCTGAAATATAACCTGTATACTTATAGAAAGGACTGATACATATTTACACACATCTATGTTGTTTTTTTTAGGTAATTTATGTCATAAAATATAAAAAGTCACCTTTTGCTTGTCCCACATTTTCACACACCCTATATATTTTCTTATAATTCAGTACCATATCCTTTTATTTTACATATAAAATTAATGTTATTCATATTGCAAATCATATAATGCTTGGTCTTGCATTAAGTCTGTGTGGAGTCTGCTATAAACAAATAACGAATGCTGAAATAATATTGACTCTTGTTCAAAATGTGCTATTGTATATCAGATCTGAATCTAGGTATGTGTGTAATGACTACAGATTTTTACCTATCTTTCCGATGTTCATTCATTTTCCATACTGCTACACAGCCTCATAGGGGAGCCTGGAGCCTATCCCAGGAAGCTTAGAGCACAAGGTGGGGGACACCCTGGATGGGTGCCAACTCATTGCAGGACACAATCTCACACACCCATTCATACAACACGGGCAATTTGGAAATGGTAATCAGCTAACAAAGCATGTCTTTGGACTTGGGGAGGAAACTGGAGTACCCATAGGAAACCCTGAAAGCTGAGGAAGAACATTCATGCTCCATGCTCTCAGTGTGGAGGCAGGATTTAAACCCCTGTAATTCACCAATGGCCCGCAAATGCTGCACTGTTTGACAATTCTGATTTTGCTTACTTATTGAGATAAGTAAGTTTGTTTTTCTTTATATTTGGTTTGTGATGATGGAACCGCTTGTTCTTCCTTGTTTTCAGATGACTTTGTTCAGTTTACTTTCATCTGGTTCTCTGAAAACTGACACTGTTTTTGTTTATATTTCATTACTGACTTTGCTTGTCTTGTTAGTAAACATCATGATCCTACTTTATATTTGTATTTGCAACCTTTAGTGTTTCCCATACTTTGCATTCTTGGCTCAACTTTGAAGTTGTGACTACACTTTTTCTATTGTGCTGGAGAACAAATAGCCAAAAAAAAAATATTCATCATAATGAAACTGTAGTGATCTACGGTTTATAGCCTGATTTATGAAATATTTTATGTTGAATAATGGTTTACTGTTGTAAAATAAACAAAAAGTTTTTAACTCATATGTACGCTGCTGACAACAGATGGTTCTCCATTTGTGACATCGATATTAAATTATTGAGACCAAATTTACTGGTGCTTCCCCTGATTTTTGAGACTATTCCAAACACAAATATACTCAGCCGAGGACTCTGTCTTCTCACAGACACTAGTGGGGATCTCTTGGGGAATTCTCATAGTGTAGGAGCTATTACATTTTAACAAAATTGAAACAGAAAGAGAGCGATAATTGAAAACTATTCCCCTTTTACTCACTTTATGTAGCACCTGTTAATTGCTCTCTTATTAAATTTACTTTTTATGTGAGAGGTTTTGCTGAGGGGTACGCTCTGTGGGAGAAAGGCTGCAGAAATCCCACTGGGTTGTATCTGCCCTTTATGTGACACGCTAACAGGTCTCAACAGGACAAGAAGACAACATAGCACAAATCGACAGTTTTCCCCTATTGCATATTCAGTGTCGTTTACAGCAAACCGCATATCATGAGGTGGGTGACTTAAACATATGCCCTCAGTAGGAGCTTAAATAACACCACCCGGTGATCGAACATTAACCACTCAAGCAAATGTCAATGCAAAGAAATAGCCTATATAACACTGAAAACTAATTTTGAGATCAACATATAATAGAGCTGAATATTACAATGTGAACTATTGCAGTGTCTGGGTTCCAGGGCTCGATTATGGTTTATTTCCTTCCCTGAGATGAATCACATTGTGAACGAAATTACTACACATGGAAAACAAAAATTGCACTATTTTTTATTTACTTTATTTTCTTTTGTGTTTCTTCCATTTTCATCTAATTTTTTTTTTTTCTTTTGCCCTTCATCTTCTTTCCCATGAAAGTGACTTTAGAAACTACAATGATGATCTCAGCCACGCTGTGAGCTTTATTTATATGGTACTATAATTTTATGTTTTTGTGTTCGCTTTAATTTATCAGTGAAATTGTCTCCTTCCTAAGTGTTACTCAGTCAGATCCAGCTCATGGTGAATCACAGTTAGAACATTGAAAAAGCAGATGGTCTTAACTGTGTGGAATCCTTCTCGATTCAGCATCTCAGCTGTGTGTCCATATGGTTCTGACACAACACGCATGCATTTGGCAAATGTGTATGTATGTTTGTGAGTGTGTCATATTTTCTACTATTTTGTAATATTTCTATTTTTAAAATTAGTTATGAACAGCGTGCTAGCTGCATGGGGAGTGCTAGATTTTAACCTCACTGGTAAAAGTCCTCTGTTCTGTCCTGTGAAATGTGACACAGCTGTTTGTCATCCAACCTACAGGGGAGCGGCCTGAATACAAAGGCCAGTTGTGTTACTCGCAAGGTTAAAGGACCTACAGCTTTGTTTCATGTATTTTTTTCTGTGTGAATCCATATCAAGTCATACGGCTAAGATTATTATTATTATTATTATTATTATTATTATTATTAATTTCACGGTACAATGGCAATTAATAAATTAATTTATTAACATGCTAAGTAGAGGAACTGACCATGTAGCACAAAATGCGAAAAACTATATTGTATTCTAGTAAGGTCATCACAAACAAAGGGGTATTTCTTATGAGTCCTCCAGCCGCAAGTGACATGGGTGGATTTAGATAATAACGACTGAACTCATATTCACTGATTAACTGCTCATCATCAAATTAATTTACTGTTGTGATTTTAAGAAACACCCTGTAAAAAAAACTGTAATTTAAGAATATGTCGTAATTTTGTGCCAGCCCTGGAGAAACTATACGCTGTTTATGGCAAGATAAATGCCATATATTGCAACTATATGGTACACCAGTTAACCCGTGAACAACAAGTTTAATTCACCACTAATGAATGTGTAACTAACTGTGATGGCCACACCATAGCACGACGGTAGCCCCTAAAACCCTGCTCTATACACAGACACTCGATGTATGTACATGCTTTCCAGATTTATATCAAGCACATATCAAATGCATTTATACACGTATATGTTTTGAAATCATTTGGTATATTCATTTAAAGATTGTTTCTTTTCTAATTACTATTTGCAGTAAATAAATACACAGTATAATTTAGAAAAACTATTATATTGGTATGTTACAATATTTATAGAAAATACATACATTTACATGGTTTGTTATTTTTGCCTGTATTATTGTGTTGATTTTTTGTTTTGTTTTTTCCTTTCATATGGAGAAGCATGTTGTCCAGTTTGGAGGGTGGTGTGCGCCTCTTTCCGGTCCCATGGGCAAACAGTTGTGCACAAGGTGGTTCCATTCCAGTTTGCCATCAGCTGTACCAACAGAGTCCACAGCAGGGGGAGGAGGATTTGTGTTCTGGCATACACATTTATTTTTTTTTATTTAGTTTTCTATTTATAAATTTTTTCTAAATTCAAGGGTTCAGCATATTATTGCCTTTCTTGAGTTAGCTGTATATGTACATAAATGTTATTTTGGCTTTCCCCTTGTGTGTGTTACTGGACTGATCACCCAGTATATATGTATATGTTCCCCCAGTGTATCATTTGTATCAGCTGTGTTCAGTCTCAGCTGGTTTATATCTTGTTAACCTCCTTTAAATAGGCCCAGGATTTTCCTTTGTTGGATGTGCTTTTCTACATAGATATTCTTTTATTGATTTTGTCCTTAAGTAAATTTCATTTTGTGACGTCAGACTCTGCACCTCTTGTCTATTCGCCTGGCGTCTCACAGTAGCAATAAGTAGTTTGTGCCATCTTGACTTCTTTAACTGGAGTATTTGCAGGCACATGGGTAGCCATGCCAACATAAAACTCAGCCACCTGCTGTTTTTTTGTGTGTGCTCCTCCAGATTATAAATGAAATGTCTCGGAATATGAGAAAATGTAACATTTCATTCAGCCTGAACAATTGTTGAAACTGATTTTTATTATCAACACCCCCAGAGACAAAAACGTTATGACTAGGAAATTCATTATTTCCATGATTATTTATACAAATAAAACACACTGCAATTTTGAGATTGAAATGCATTTTCAAAATCAAAGTACAATTATGGAGAATATAAGGACTTTGCTTTAATGTTGAAATAAAGTGATCTGCTTACAAAAAAATGCTTTATAAAATGTTTCTACATTAACGTGCTTCAGTTGTGTATAATCACCTTTCAGACTCATCCAAATGATTAGTTATGACTAAATAAACCACAGACAAAACCATGTGAATTCACAACTGTGGGGAAGTACAACAATATGGTCATTCCCCTTGGTTAGTTACCCTGATAACTGCAAGGTCCTCTCCTCCGGCATGGCAGGCCAGTGGTTTCCTCTATATGCCCCAAACCTCCTTAGTTTAATAGGAGGAGGAACATTCTTGCATAGTGAAACAGCAGTTCATACATACAAACTGCTGTTAATTGCTGCAAGTGTGCTGAAATGAAGTCAATTAAACCCAGGTGTCTGGCCCCTGAGAAGGTCTTTAGAGCTGTGAAAGATGCAGCAAGACAAGACTAGCTGCCGACAGGTTTACTTGCCCCTGAGATTTGCGGACACCTGCATTTTGTTGCTGTGAAAGAAAGACAGAGTGTTAGGAAAATTATCCTGCACTGCTTTCACAAAGCTGACTCTGCAGTACACAAAAATAAAGTGTATAATAATAAACTTATAATAACATCTGAACAGTTCCACATAGCTGTAAAATGATTATAGTAACTAACGATGTTCGGAAATTAAGAACGGTAAAACATCTGCCGGTTACTGTTAAAAACGGGTTAATCAGTAGCTATTTAACAATTTATTTACCTGGATATTTGGTAACAAAACAATAAACTGGGACATTTATAAACATTGTCATGGTCAGTTTAAGGCTGTTAAGTGATATAACCTGTCAAAGATTATTCAGCACAGGTCTCAGTTAAGGAGGTTTATTCAGTGGGACACAGTAGGCTGGCCCTGAAGTGCAGAACAAGGTCACGCTGTGCTTCATGAAGCCTCGTAAGAACAATCTGAGAGAAAGAATGTCGTACAGATGCTTCATAAATATGGTAGTGAGTTTTGGAGGCGTTTTCAGCGATGCCATGAAGGCCAAGAGCATTGCAGCCGCAGCACTCAGGACGTCAGGACGGAAGACAATGTTTTATTTTGGATTTTAAAACAAAAATGAATGTGCCTACGGTGTATTGGCATGGTAAGAACAGGTGTTCAGACAAAAATACTTACAAAAAAGATGCTGTATATTAATCATACAAAATCAATGTTGAAATGAGCTATTAATTAATAATGTGTAAAAACCCAAAATACCAATGAATGACTTTGTTAAAATGTAAATATTGTTTTAGTAATATTCAAGTTGCTCATTTCCCAAACCCCTTTTCTTGTTCACAGCACCATGGATCCAACTCTGAAGTACATAGTATGTAAGAGAAGGTAGACTGTGGATGTGTAGCTAGAATGTCAAAGGGCATATCCAGCACATTCCATATGCACTTCAGAGAAAACATATTATTGTTACTGCTGGGCACTAGAGGGAAACTGGCCGAGGGAATATGGATGACATCATGGTTAATTAAGCACACCTGTGAGCTCACTATTCTGATTCACGTTACTGCTTGTGCTTACATGACACTAAGTTTAATTGTTTTAATGTGAAAAATAAAAGTGCATGTGGTGTTTCATTTATAGGAGATATTTTGATTTGTATAATGTTAATAGCAAGACTGGTAATCTTCGAGAAGTCTAGCAACTGCTTTTCGGGGCTTTTTACATGTGGATGTATATATGCAGTGTAACATTTTGGGCAAATGAGGGGAAGAAGCAAGATCTAATGTGCAAATAGAGAGTTTTATTCAGGGTTCAAACAGAATAGCAATAGGGGAAAATCAACAAACCCATACCCTCACCCTCACCCTCAACCTCACCCTCACCCTCACACCCTCACCCTCACCCTCACCCTCACCCTCACCCTCACACCCTCACACCCTCACACCCTCACAAGTCACAACAAACACTACACCCAGTACATGCAGCAATAACCAGCAAAGGACTGAAACAGAAGGGGAGTATATATAGGAGGTACAGGGTAACAAGGCACAAGTGGGGAATGCTGATTTAATTAACAGGACAATTAGCATAAGGGGAATGGGAGAAACAGGGGCAAGGGCACTAACTAAAGCACATAGAGGAAACTGACATGGACAGATCATGACATACAGAACTGATATAATGACATCCTTATGGCTCAACCCAACAGATTGGGTGGCTGTTTTAGGATAGAATCGGATAGGATGTGGTTTTATTGTAATTTCAGCTGTGTACAGTTGGTACAGAACACAGTGAAATGAGACGATGCTATCTCAGGACACCAGGTACTACATAATAATAAAACAAAAACTACTAGTAGACTACTAACAGAATACACAGGGTGCAAAAAGACAAGTAGTAATAATTTAATTAACTACTGTCAGACTATATAGTGCAAACAGCAGAACTAGTGCAAAAAAACAAGTATGTAATTGTAACACAGATAGCAGCACTGACCTGACACAGTTCAACGCAAAGTACCAAGCTGACTGTATTGTGTATGATAATCATAAAAGTGCAGCAGGTCAGTTGGTGTGCATGACAGGTCAGTTGGTGTGCTTGACAGGTCAGTTGGTGTGTGTGACAGGTCAGTTCAACCCCAGAGAATTGAGAAGTTTTAATGCTTGGAGAAAGAAGCTGTTACTCAGTCTGGCAGTGAGGGGCCGGATGCTCCAGTACCTTTTGCTAGATGGCAGTAAAGTGAACAGTTTGTGTGATGGGGGTGTAATGCTAATGCTAACAATGCTAATGGCCTTATGGGTGCGGTGTGTCATGTAAATGTCCATGCTGTATGGTGTATAATCAGTAGTAAGTGAGGTAACCACCATAATGGACCTGGAGAGGTGGCTGTGTGCTACCATCACGCTGCCATCTTGCTGTGGTGGAAGACCAGGGTTACAAGATTCAAATACAATGACAACTAATACCACCATAACAGAATGTCTTCAATATGGTAGAGGAAATGCTCATAGACAGAGAAAACACATAAAGTCCACAAACATAAAGACAGAGACAGAATCAAGCCCATGACCCCAGAAGTATACTGGTTTATATAAAGATAGAAATATATTCTGTTTGATCTGCTGAACAAAAAAAAATATTATGCCATACATGATTTCTCTGACCGTGAATATGGAAATGTTATTGTTCTCATTTAAGTGTATATAAAACAGTTTTGGCATAAATCAGAAAAACTTAAGCACTTCTCAGGGCTTTACCTCAGGAATCCCATTATGATGTCTGGCAGGTAGGAGACATAATTATACTCTGAAATACCAGCATTAGGCTTGAATTACATACATAGGAACTGGTATGGTTTAGAAAAGATATGTGCTGTCTCAGGTGTACTGTATGCTTTCTGA
This sequence comes from Chitala chitala, assembly GCA_025773905.1. Classification (NCBI taxonomy): domain Eukaryota; kingdom Metazoa; phylum Chordata; class Actinopteri; order Osteoglossiformes; family Notopteridae; genus Chitala; species Chitala chitala. The sequence continues at coordinate 23,957 of JABJVR010001363.1, forward strand.
TGCAAGTACTTTTCCTGTTGATGGGATATGAGTAACAAATGTTCCAATCACAGGTAAAGCATTCTGAATGAAGCTTGATGAGCTGTATCGATTTTATGCATTTTAACAAAATCATAGCTGACAGGAAGATGTTTTATACCTGCTGTTTTACGCATGTGAAAACGATTTTGTTTTTTCTATTTGACTTTTTTCTTTTGTTGCCTTATAAATAAAGTAGCAGATATGATTCATGGTTGAGGTTTTAAAGTCCTTCACCCCAGTCCAAAAAAGGCACACAGTAGGTTGAAGCAGCTGAGTTCTGAGATGTGTAAAATGATTATGAAGAAAACTCATCTGTGGCTCTGCAGCAGCTCATTAGGACAACAGTGTGTCCCAGGTCTTACATTTGAGTCTGAGAGCCTTTACATGTGAGAATATTATGATTGTTGCATTGTCTTCCTTTGCCCATTAATTATGTTACACACAATCACACGGTGCTTATTTTAGCCACAAAGTTTAAATTAAATGAAGATGTAAGTTTTATCCCTGATGAAACCCCTGTGCAGAAAAATTACTGGGGTAATTCAGTGCGTGGGCTGTTTTCACTGGAGGTATGAACTTCTGAAAATTAGGTACTTAATATAGCTTCTAGAAGTAACAAGAGAAAGAAAAAGGAACGAACCATAACACAGAACCACTTCTCAATGTTTTAATCAAATCATACATTTACAAATGTTTATATTAAAAACTTCAAATGTGCAGTAAATCCTTCATATTGCCCATACCTCCTTGGATTGTGTAATTCACTGAGATTGTGTAATTGAAAGATTTTTTTGGACTTTGTTCTATTTGAAAGAAACATCAGGTAATAAAAGATGTGTAAAATGGAAGGGCAAGAAAAAGAGGGTAAAGTGTTTTTGACTCCATATAAATGTTGACTGTAGTATTTTCACTGTCCACTCAGTAGTTTGATATTTAAACAGTATAAAAAGATAGTTAGGACACTTCAGATAAACTGGAAAGCAAACCAATTCACCAAATGTGGAGTAGTCTTCTGCGCAGATCATGTCACCTGTGACATGTAGACCTCAATAAAATGACAAGCCTATAAAGGTGCATGCATGCACTTACCTATAGGAGAGCATCTCTTGCCTGCTCACATACATACTGGAGATGGGAGTACAAAAGCCAGTGAAGCAATGCCCAGAGCCGTGATAAAAGAGCTGCAGATAGCATGGCACTTTCCCTCGATGGCAGTGTGTGCCGAGAGCAACCGTGCCACCAATGTTCAGCACCAGTCTGTCCCTCATTCATATTTCCAGACACTTCTGTCTGAGGCATCTGTCCAGAAAATAAAAAGCAGGCAGAAGTGAAGTGACCTCAGTGACGTGCCCCTGTTCAGTGTGCCCTTAATGGCCAAGAACATTTTTAAGCATGGCTCCATCCACTAGGCTGAACACTGGGCTCTCTTTATGAACCACCAGGGGAATCTAAAACATTCCGAATAAACCTCAATTACAAATTCACATTTCCCAGAAATGGTTTAACAGCTATCTGGACTTTGGCTGTAGGCAGGCAGTAATATTTGCTTTCATGTCAATTTCAGTATAGACATGCCTGCAAATTAGAGCTCCCTCTTGCCCATACCAATGCCAGGATGACCTTGGCGTACCAATCCACACTTTGCTCAGGAGAGTCACTGGGTTTACTATAATGCAACTTTGTCTCAACAACTTCAAGACAGCTTTCAGATATTAAAAATGCATTTGAGTCATTAATACAAACAATATACGTATGTTATATGTCTGGACATGCTGTGTGGATGTGGTGCATCTATTGGAATGAACTTGGTCCCATTCCCTCTCTGGTGGGTTCATTAATTTACTCCGGTCATTGGGAATATGGTCTCTGGGGCTACTGAAAGTACAGTAATACCATACCTGATCTAGTGGACAATTGTGTGGTTTACCTACCCCAGATCTGTTCCTTCTGTGATGTTATATGTTGCTGGTCTAACATGTCTCACACAGAAGTATTTGCTTATGTGACATTGTTCTTGTGTCATCTCTGGCTTTGTAAACATGCTAATAGCAAGAATTGAGAGACACTAGATTTAATTAACATTATCTTCACATGCAAGGTCATCAGTGAATAACTGAGTGCATGGGTTCAGTGGATACACATCTGACTTTCTGTTTGTCACAAGACAGTGTTCTGAGAGGCGATTATGAGCAAATTGTGGTTAATTAATGCCAACCTATTTATCCAGTTTGTGCTCAGTCACGAGCTAATAAATGTGTGTGAAGTCAGTGATTAAGAGATCCTCGGTTTTAAATTATTTTCTGCCTTCTGCTTAACAGTGGTGTCTGTGCTTCTTTGGTTAAAATGATTGTACACCAGGTGAATTAAATATTTTCAGTTTTTTTTTTTCCCAGTATTCTTGCCATATGTTAATGATTTAAACAATCTTTAATTTGAAACTGATACAGGTGGGTGCCTTTTAATTTTTTACTGACTTTGGGAAATCAGGTTATTGTTTATATTTTTTTCTTCATCTTGTTAGATTTTCTTTATAATTATTCTGAGATTTGTTTTGAGAAACATATAGGAGTTATTGTATTGATCGTTACACAATGATAACGATCCACTACCTGCTTCTACATAGCCTTTTGGTCTTATCAGTTGAATATCTAGTACTAAGGAAAGTACCAGAGATCTAAGTTAAGAGATTCAATCATAGATGTGAATTAATTAAATGCTAAACTATGATGAACCACAATGAACATCTGCAAGTGTTAGTGTTTAAATGCTACAAGACTGACTGACTAGCCAATGTGAATATATAGATGTGGAACAGCAACAGGTAACCACGAATACAAGCTTTATGGTCTTTAGCTGGTGATGTTTGGTAGCCATGGCAACAACCCAAATGAGTTTGATTGCATGGTGTGACAGGGACACATAACTGCATATTAACGAGAGGTTGAATCCTGTCCAGGGCTTGCTGGGTTATAGCCAGCATGCCAGTGCAACCCCTATTCAAGCAGATAACATTTGGGTAAACCATGTAATAAGGAAAATATAGATTTTTCACTGAAGTGAAGCTAATAGCAATTGTTTCAAAAATTTCAGTAAATCTGCCCAGTAATTAATCAATACTTGTGCATTTAATATGCATTTAAAACAAGGATATATTGTTTGCATTTACACAGTCAAAAACTGAAAATAATGGATTGCTATTCTCTGTATGCAGTTCTTGGTAAATTACATTGTAATATTTAGCATGATTGCATAAACATCCGGGTCTGTATAGCTGTGATATAAACATTTTGTTCTGTATGTGGCTTCATATAAGTTTAGTATTATGAGCAACACAAAAACACTTGCGCTGTGATAAGTGGTTTCTGCATTATTATGTTAGTATTTAAGTCAAACACAGAATGCTGTGAACATTTCCTAATACATTATGGATACCTACATAATTTTTTGTAATTATGATTGACGGTGTTTGACATTTCAGGATACAATTCTTAATTCCAATTAAAGTTTTGTTATAATTGACAATATGTGGGGTTAGTTTTAAACATAACGTTTTTACAGGGAGGATATTTCCCATATTCAGTAACCGAGTAGTAAATGTACTGGTGTTTTACAGTTCTTAAGGCTTGCTAATGTTTAGAGAGTGTAACTCTTAGTTCTATAGGCCTGATATACATGTGTAAGGTCCTGTGTACAGTATTGACACTGCGTAGCCAAGGTTCTCAACATAAAACATAAAGAAAATATTCTTCACTAATATTCACTTATTGCACTAAACAACAGGTCCTGTCTCTCTTGTGTAAGACTCAGAAGAGGAACATACCATGAGCACTTCTGTTGTGATGTGTCAGCACATTTTCTTCTCTAATTCAATGGGCAGCCTGGTGGCTCAGTGGGTAGGCCTTAAGGCTGGGGTGCAGAAGCCTCCTGGCTAGAAATCCCATCCCAGCCACCAGGTGTCTCCCCAACCAAGACAAGGCTGCCTACTGTTCCCCAAAAGATTCCTTGTATGCTTCCCACATACTTGGTCATAGAACCTGTTTACCTTCCCTAAACCAGATGATCAGGTATGTTAGGTTAGACAAGGGTGTATTAAAATCAACAGCAGAGAAAATTTGTCTTTAGATCACACTGTAAGTGGTGAGTTTATAAAAATGTAAGTACATGTTAAAAAGGAGAACAATGTATTAACTAACGTACACAATGTTGTGCAGAAATGTATACCAAGGTCAATTACATTGTCACCCGTAAAAATCTAGACACTCTGAAATTATTTGGTTCCTGTGTGTATTTTTCTTGCTCTCAAACCAAATGTAGAACTTGATGTCTTGCATGTAAATGGAATATAAAATTTTATTACTGAAAAGAATAACTACAAAATTTAGTTTAGCAAAACCATAATTAGAGTTATTTAGTCTATGTGTAATTTCCTGTGTGAGGGCCCTAACAATTTGCCGTTTAGCATCTGGGTTGGGCAAACAACTGGTAATCAAATAGATTTTCCTTTATGAAATAAATATACTGCAATTCAAAAATATTGTAGCAACTGCCACAGGTGGCTGCATGGACGGTGACGTCACCCCCACGGGTTGAAGACAACACACCGATTGGTTCCTGAAGCTAGAGACTTGAGTCTTTGGTTCAGTGGGCTAACCCCTTATCTTTGGTGCGGGCAACCTGAGTTTGAGCCCCACTTGATTTCTGGTCTGTTAGAACATGCTACTCACACACTTCAACTTAGTAACTTGGGGACGGTTCTGTTAACAGAATTTTGGAAAATATATCAAAGAGGAAATGTTATGTTAGCTTGTATATGGTATATCCAACCTTTTCAAGCAAAATCACACAAATGTTAGAATGTTACAAGGAACATTCATCACATAAAATTAGTATGCATGATTTTTTTCATTCGTCTGCTCGATATGTTGAGATGCATTAGGTATCAGAAAAAATCAGAAAAATAAGTATTGATTTCCAATGCATTTAAGATGCCAAGTGTACCCCAAGTGTGAAATCACACCCACAACTGTAAAAGCCTTACACGCTATGAAAGTCAACATTTCCAGGTGACTAATGGGTGAGTTAACTTCATTTTACTTTAAAGCAGTGGTCCCCAACCACAGAGCCACACAGAAACATTACGATCATGCAGACACACAATGGCCAGCACAAGAAACATTGTTTTACATGAAACTGGTCTGTGGCACAAAAAAGATTGGAAACTGCTGCTTTAAAGTACAAACGCTCGTTAACTCATTGTCCTCATCAGCTCTGCCTTTTCAATTAATGTAATTATGTAGCACTATGCTCTCTAGATGTGGTCAATTGTATGTAATTTTATAATCTAATACAATAATTAGAATTATGGCTGTGATTTTAAATTTTTTTTTCTTTTTTTATATGTATACAGCAAGATACTAGATATTTACTAGAATAAAATCAACTGCAATAAAAGGGATCTAGAAGCCACAAAACCTTATTTCCAGCACTTCGTTCAATAAAGTTTTTTAGTTTTGTTCCAGATGCCTGCCAGCCTAACCATGCTCATTTGCTCCAATTTCACGAGGGTTAACAAAGCAATTTACCTGTTCGTAAACTGGAAGTCTCTTACACAGGCTTATCTAAATGTAAGCAAATCTGCCACTCGCTGAGTAAAAAGGAAGCTTTATGATGAGGGCGCACCACTGACTGCCAGGAGTTCGCCAGGAGTTCGCTACGGTCTCATGTTTCCATCACCAGGTATAATGAGACCGACTCTGCTGGGATTAGAATGTGTGCAGCCGCAGCCCACACTCAGTCACCAGACCAGAGGATTAGCTTTACTGAGCTAAAGAGCCAAGCTCTCCTTCAGGGGACTAATTGTGCTTTTGTCCTGACAATCGGGGGCTTCAACCGTAGCAGAATTACTTACTCTGCTACACAGGCATTGTGGTTATTGTAGTTTTCTTCTCACAAGTTCGAATGACATGGTGCACTGCGTGACCTGGATTTCAGAACACCTGCTAAACCACTAAATAATAATAATAAAAAAAAATTAAATTAAAGTTATTTAAAATTAAATAAATGACTGGTAGAAATGATCACTGCAAATCTTATGTCCCTACATTCTCTTACAGGTATTTGCATCCATGCCAAAGCTAATGCCTACTGTGTAATAAATAGAGCAAAGATGCCGGTTGGAGCATGTCATTTCAGTGTCTTTCCCATCAAATTTGTCCCAGAGTGCTTAACCACATTCTGTAGATGGAGATAACTAGTCATTAATATCTTAATTGTGCTACATCTGCTGCACTTCATCAGGGAGGACTAATGTCATGATGAAGAACTTTTGTAGTTATGCTAGTTTTTGAATACCATTATTTAAATAGTCAGAATTACTGTCTTTTTTAGTAAAAATTCAGACTTTCCTGGCTTTGTGTTCCATCTGATATTGTAGTACTTTTATGGGCTACAGGTCATTTGTTCTGTCAGTGTTTGACTTGTACTCATAGATCAGCTATGAGGAAAGTGAAGTTCTTAAAGTGTGTGCCACTTATTGTGTATTTTCTTGCATTCAGCTGTAGTTATTTACTGTTTAAATTTACTGTTTCTGTAACTTTCCTCACTGATCTTACTGTAATAATAATAATAATAATAATAATAATGTACAGATGTTGTTTTGGGCACATAACTGATTTTGTGTGCACTAGGACAGCAGCAGTTGGACATCAGATGCAAGTTTCTCCTTTTCAGTTTTTATTTCTCTTTTTATTGTGATGTGCAACTACATCCAGGAGTCAAAATTTTAAAAACTTTACAAGAACAATTGTGTCAATTGATACAATTGGAATGGAACTAAAATTATATTACGAACCTTTTTGGCCATGCCCACATTTCACCACTGTATACATACTAATGTTGGAATCTCAGTTTTGGAATGCACTTAAGTGCTACTAGTTACTCTTGTTTCAGTTTTAATACGACTGATTGGTTGCCTTTTGATTAACCCGTTCTGTGGTGAGAAGGGCTCAATTTTAGTAGTACTTTGTTAGTCATTTGATAATCATAGTGGTCAGGTTGTTACTTCTGCGTTTTCATTGTTAAAAGCTAAACTATACTATTTTATAATTCCTTTATATTTTTATATATTCAAGGGCCTCTGTGTAGTGCTGGGCACCCTGGCTCTGTCAGGGGAGTTGTGCCCCTGAAACTCTAATAGACATTTGTACCTACACTTGTGAATTCAAAGTGTATAAAAATGATTGACATGCTCATGTCTAACATATGAACAAGGGTCCATTTGTAAACATAGTCTTCCACTGTTTTCTCCACTGACCAGATTGCTATCAGTTCTGTCCACATCTGTGACATAAAAAGGTGTTCACTTAAAGTTTTGTGTTGTGCCATCCATAATTGAAAAAACCAGTCACAAAAAAGTCAAGTACTTCATGAATATGCAAACACCATCTCTTCATTTTTAGTTTCTGGAATGCTTGATTTTCGTGTTTAAATATGTGTGAGCGACCTCTGTTATGCAGCGCATGTACTTCAACACAAATTTTGATTCTTTTGTACATTATTTTTAGACTGAAGCTACATGGAAGTGAAGAACAATGGCTTGATCCAAGAACGATTTACCCTCACTTATTAAAGAGCCGTCATGTGTCACCACAGTGGGCGTCCAGGAGCGAGCACACAGAGGACTATTGCAGAAACTTTCAAAATCAGAAAAGCAAATTAAGAACATTAAGCACCCGAAAAGACTACCCGCGTTGTAGGTCTGATCTTCGTTTTTTGTTGTTACGTTGTGTTGTTTTGTGTGAGGAACCTTGCGGGTAATGCTCAGAACCTTTTACATTTTTTCTCTCTCATGTCCTTATCGTTGCTTTAATAACGTGTTCCATGAGTTGTGCTCCCTGTGCCTGGTCGCATCTTTCCTAAAAAGTCACGCCTGAGGTGTCAGTATAATATAGAAAAACACTGTATCTTAGTTGGGCTTTAGCAATAAAAAGTTGCTAAAAATATGCTTATTCACAATGAAATACCACATGTGAAATATGGTCTTAAAGGTTGAGTTTAAAAGAGCCTCATATAAATAGAATTGTTTTTATTATACTACATGAGTATTAATAAGCTTATAGAAAATGGAGTACGAAATATAAATTAATAAATGTATTATTTTTAAATTATTTATTCAACGATAAAAGCATGGTCAAACTATGCAATAATTTTCACAATAAATTACAAATGTGAGGTTAAAATGACCAGAAACTACAGAGGAGTTAATGAAGGGGTTTGGAAATTTCTGCACTTCTGTATTTTAATCAGCACATTTTTTTCTTCACCTATTAGATGTATATCCTGTGCTGTTGCTGATGTCTCTTCTCGTTCTCCCCCTTTAAGTTGTTTGAGCTGCCTGAGATTTTTTTTTTTCTTGCTGAATACTGTCTCAGAGCTATTGAAAAGCAAATAGCTGCTGGGTATTTGCTGGTGCATCTCAAGTGGAAGGAGATGTACACACAACATTTCTTCATATTCATCACTAGCTGAGTGTTTACACTAATAAATGTATTTAGAGCAGTGGTTGTTTAGGTACTAGGAAAAACATTGATTTGCATGTTTTCTGCTGAATACATTTGTGCGTGTTATAATTTTTTACCCACATATTACATTGTACGTCTTGTCCTATTTGCACACTTACATCATGAAAACACACATTCTGCTGGTATATTTTATCCTTCCATGACGCAATAATGTACATTTCATGTACCATATACTATACATACTTGTGTAATAATAATATATATGTGTATTTCATTCTCATTTTGTAAGCTCCTTTTTTTTTATTGTGTTTACTGGTTTCTCGGGGCTTGCAGCATAAGAATTTCATTGTACAGTGTAGCAGTTTGTTTGGTTGTGCATGTAACAAAACAACCTGATTCTGATTAATGCATATCCATTTTTCGTGATGTGGGTGGAGGTTGTTTTTATTAGCTTTCTCTACACACCCAGATGTCTGCAGATATATGGTTTTCCAAAGAAAGAAGAGATGTCAAAACATGCGTGATTCTCAGTGGTGACATCTCAGTGGCTCTCCACTCTCTTGTCCAAGGCACCATGTCAACTTGCAGACAGGTGCTCAGGCACCTCCCACCTGAAGACTTTTCGGACCAATTAAAACAACCTAATCTTAACCACAATGGTGGCTTAAAAGTAAGGAATTGGATCTTTTTCATTTTCTATTATTACCACAGTAATTTCATGGTTACCAGAAAAATGAAAAATGCCATACTGGATACAGCTCCTGGGGGATCCCTGTGGAATGCCTCAAGGTACCCTCAGGGGTTCCAATATCCCTGCTGAGATCCAACAAAATCTGCAAGATAAACTTTTAAACTGAAAATTATAAAGACATTTTCAGGAGTGCAAGTGTTGGTTCAGCAGTTGAACACTTTACATCCACCATTTTTGTTAGCATATTTTATGATTTAGTATCCCATTAAAAAGTGAATTTAACCTAGTTGTGCCAGCCTGATAATTGGATTACATCTAACATTTATTATTTCAAATTAAATGTAGCTGTTTCACCTATCTGACAATGAGCTGTAAATGTTTTAATTCATACATTTTTTTTGTATCCACAACCTTAAACTCTGTATCAGTAAATTTAGTGTATACACTAATTACAAGCAGCACCTTGCTGTGAGGTACTTCTGTGTACAGTGTTTGCATCTGTATTATCCTTTGTGTAGTTTCCATGTCTTAATTTTGTTAATTTTGTTCCATGTCTTTTGTTAATTAAATTTCCAGTTTGCTCCAGCTAACGAGGCAATGGCACTTTACCATGTCTGACAACTTCAATGCTGTGAAGCCATTTTTATTTCACTTTTTATTTTCCATTCTGGGGAAAATGTCCAGCAAACTCAGTTGCGTTATTTCGAGAATGAGCATCTGTTCGACCTTTAAGGCAAGAGTTTGTTTAGACTGTAATCGGGATGCAATAAGAACACGTTGTTTTAAACAAATACAATCTATAAGTCTTGATTAATATGAAAAGGTTTTGTTCTACATCTTGAAGTGTATAATATGAAACATTCTGAAGAAATTCCGGTTGTTTAAAATAATTTAAAAAAGATTAACTTACATGCGAAGACAGCCATAAAATATTGGACACACAACAAATAAAGCATACAGTGACCAATTTTAATTTTTACAAAACTCCAGAAGCATTAAAATAGTAATTTTAATAGATTAAATACTATTGCTACCCCCAAGTGCGATGCATTGTGGAGACTACAGTTACTGATAACACATGTGCCATGGTTACTATTCCACCACTTTGCATTGTATGTATGCAAATTTTTCTAACCACACATATATTTTAGTCTTTCTCAACAAAGCTTGAGGAATATGGACTTATACAAATTACACTTTGTGAAATTATGAATGTGATGAAATTGCTTATTACGTAGGATGTGAACGCTCGCTACCCAGTCAATTTATTCCACCATCTTAACAATTAACTCACGAAACATTAAACTCAATAAAACCCAAAGCAGTCTGATTTATTGAACTGCTTTAATTATGCCTAGGCAGTATCTAATTTCTTTGCAGTGGTGAACTTAGCTTCAGTAATACTGGAGGAACAATGATATACAATAACTGCCTGACCTCATTAGTGTGTTGGCAGACTGCAGCTCATTAATTGCATGTAGAGACAAAGGGGTGCGTAGAATCATATACTGTAGTCTTCACTCACAGAGCAGAGTTTAGTAAAGTGGCAGAGAGTAGGAGGGCTACGAAATTCCTGGAATCAATTCCTCCGTAATTCTGAAACTCTACGCCCTTAATCTCTTATGCAAATGAAACCTGGTGTGTTTGACATTCTAATTGATTAATCAAACAAAAGAATGAAAATGTCAGTGATACATTTTACTGGGAGCTGAGCTTTTCCTTAACGTTTTTGGATATCCATTCTTAATTGACCCTGGCTTTCACTCATTTGCACACAGATCAAATTTACGTAGGAAAATGAAACATAATTGTCAAAATGGATTTCCTTAATTCCAGCGGTCTTACTTACCAAAATATGATCTCTTAAAGGCGGCACAGTGGCATGGTGGTTAGCACTGTCGCTGCGCACCTCCAGGCCTGGGGCTAACTTCCCACCTCTGTGTGCGTGGAGTTTGCATGTTCTCCCTGTGCTTGGTGGGTTTTCTCCGGGTGCTCCAGTTTCCTCCCACGGTCCAAAGACATGCAGGTTAGGTTGATTGGTGTGTCCAAATTGCCTGTCATGTATGCGTGCGTGCGTGTGTGTGTGTGCGTGTGTGCGCGCCTTGTGGTGGGTTGGCGCCCCGCCCTGGGTGTCCCGCGCCCTGTGTGCTTGGGATGGGCTCCAGGCTTCCCCACGACCCTCACCAGGAATAAGTGGTTAAGATAATGGATGAATGGATGATCTCTTAATGTCTTTGAAATGCTGTCAGAAGAATACAAGCACATGGTGACATGTGTTACCTGCATCATCAGCAAACACTGTGACAGATCAAAATAAATTTGATGCATTTAAATCCTTTGTGAAGAATTATTAAACTTAGAAATATGACTCCTAATTTATCACTAAGTATAAGCAACCTAACCATGCAGAAAGAGCTTTCGTTCTTCAGGTATATTTTATCTATTCTATGTTAATAGAATATGGAAAATTTAGGCCACAGAAGCTGGGTTTTATGTTTCAATGTGTTCATACAAACATATAATTATAGTATATTTGAAATTGTGCCAGATTTCTAATACACTCTTCAATAAATTCACCGACGAGGGTATGATGCACCAAGCCTGGACGATGACTACCATGGTACAGACATGGAAGGGCAAGGAGGACGTCAGTGACTGTTTGAATCACCAGTCAATCCACCAACTATCCCATGTGATGAAGATCTCCGAGAGAGTTATTGACAGCCATCTTCAGAACATCGTTGGCATCTCTCCGAACCAGTGTGGTTTCATTAAAGAATAGATGCAATCTTTGCTGCCTGCATGCTGATGGAAAAGTAATAGAATAATTAAATGCTACCTATGGCTTTTCTCGATCTGTAGAAGGCTTTCGACAAAGTGTTTTTGGTGCTCCTCTGGAGCACCTCACAAACCCATGGACTTTAAGCTTTATGCTTCGAGTATTATGCAATGTCCTGTGGGAAACCTTGTCCCCCTTTAGCATCCACTCTCTTGCCACTGCTGTTCGTCTTGTGCATGGACACAGCCACAGCGGACATCCAAAAGGAGATACCATAGATGCTACTGTATGTTCATGATGTCCTACTTACAGAGGAAAAATGCAAAGACCTCGAGAGGCTAACTCATCATTGGAAATTGTACCTGGAGGAAAATGGCCTGTGGCTTAATATATAATATCAACAATACAGGGTACCTGGAAGTTGGTTTGCAAACATATGGTACAATAAGCATCAATGGATAAGAGCTCAAGAAAGTCTCCCAGTTTAAATACTTATGATAGCTTGTCTGCTCTGACATCGACACGGTTCTCCACACCAAGAACGAACCAATGCTGTGTGGCTGAAATGGGACCAAGTAACCAGAGTCCTCTGTGACCAGAAAATGCCAGCATACCTCAAGTGAAAGATCTATAAAGTGATTGTCTGCCCAGTTGTCTTATATGGCGCAGAATGTTGAGCAGCAGCCATCACAAATGAACAAGCGTTGCACTCTATGGAAATGCAAATGCTACAATGACTGTTAGGACTGACTCAACTTGACCACAAAAGTTGATCTCAGTTGATCACAAAAAAAGAAATAATGAAGATCGTTGGAGTAGCACCCATAGCACAGAATATGTCTGAGGCACGCCTCCAAAGGTACAGTCATGTGATCCAAAGCAATGATCAGTTGGTTGCCGAGACCGCCTTGTGAGCAAACCCCAAACGGCAAACTGCTGCAAGGCAGACTGAAGAAACACTGGATAGACTGACTTTTACAAGATATGAAGCATGTGATTACTGCTCCAGAAGAAATCCAGTACTGAAATAAATTGAGATAGGCATGCTGAGAAGCGGACCTCGCATCAACAATGGCCCTTGCAGCAAGGCAGGACAACCAGTAGGATGAAGAATATATTTGACTTGGGCTAATCACATCAATGCATTCATTAATGTTTTCCCTATTTCAATTTGTCATGGTATTCTTGGCTTTTGTTCTGAATGTACTTTCATTATACAGCATATAGTATTATTTTTGGTCAAGTGTTCTTTGGGTTTATTAATGTACACACAGACACAGGATGTCTTATTAAATATAGTACTTTAATGAGGAAAAAGAACTGTGTTCTTAACATTCATTTAAAAAAAGCACTGTGAAAATGAACAGAACACCAGAAGCCATAAGGACATGTTATTGAGAGCTATTTCATTGGCTTTTCATGGAATTCATAGGAGTATGCATGTAGAAGTACAGTTACAGTTGCACAGAGCTGTTTATATTTGCAAATTCGAAACATTTACAAACTAAAAGTAACCAATGTTTTTGCCAGTAGTCTACAAATTTACTTTAAAAATGTATTTATGCTGTTTCGGTTCTAAATGAATGCACAAATTTGGTGTGAAGATTTAAAAAATGCTGGTAAATAAGTGAAACTTCAGGTTTTATCTAGTTTACTAACATGTTCTGATATTCTATCCTGCGTCCAGAAATATTTGTGTTTGTATGTATATACAATATTTGCTGTAATTGATACTATATACACAGAAGATTAATATAACTGTACTTGTTTAGAAAAGTATTACTTCTTCACTGTTAGTTTAATGTGAACGTTACGTTGGGAGTTATCTTCCAGGAGTGACATTTCTATCGTACATGCACTGTACAGTCGATTTTGAAGACAGTAAAGCACACAAACGTGCACACACACGTGCGTGCGTGCACGCACACACACACACACACACACACACACTTTCATTGAACTCATTTCAGAATAATATAAGTCTGTTTCTTCCATTTCCTCTGTTATCTGATCTTATTCTGGGAGCACCATTATCCCACCTGGAGGAAACGTAGCGAAAAATATTTCCCTTTCCTCTATTGATATGTTAAAGGGATGAGTAACAGGCACTTAATAATATTTAAATTGTTTGTCAAGTTGTGGTAAGTGAATTGTGTACAATATGTGATTACACCACAAATATCAAAGTACCCAGGATTTTACCATTTGTGTTTGGGATTAAAAGGAATCTGATCTATGTTTTAGAATTCTCAGTTACCTAAAAACTGATACCAGATGTGAAATATTTGGTATTGGCAAAATACATGTAACAATAATTTTAAATGTGATAATTTAAGACTAAGCGTCTTTTATGTAATAGTTCTCAATGATTGGCAGCCATGCATTGTTTTTATAATGATTTAATACTGAGAATTCTGCACATACTATCCACTTCACATGTAATCTATTTAACATTTATCGAAAAAACAAATGTTGGTAACTGATTTTGAAAAATGGTTACAGTACAGCATGTTTTGTACATATATTCAGAGAATGCATTACTTCACTGCTGTGAGTGGAAATGAAGTAATTATTTGTCAGTGTTTAATTTATGCTCGCACAGAAAATCATACAGAGCCAGTTTATAGCACAGAAGTGCATGGCACTGCAATAAAAAATAAAAATCTTAAATACACAACTAATATGTAAGGTGATGGACATTTTCTCAGTCAGTAACTATATACATGTTCGTTCGTTCGTTCGTTCGTTCGTTCATTCATTCACTCACGTATTCACTCATTCATTCATTAATTAATTTTCTAATAGATTATCCAGGACTAGACTATCCTGGAGCCAATCTCAGGCAGAGTAATGTGCAAAGCAGGGCACAGTCAAACAGGACGCCGACCTATCATAAACATATTCAGTTAATATATAACAGTAATTAAGCAACAGCACACAGACATTAATCAACCATATGCCAAAAAGTAAGCCTTCAGATCATCAACAAAATTATTTTAAAAATGTTTTAAGGAGATTACCTTAAAACTACCAGAATACTCAACACAAAAATATATATATAGGCACTGTAATCAAATATGGAGCACAGACACAGCAAAACAAATGACCTGCCAGTAATGCATTATAAATGCAGATACATCAGTAGGTGTGTAACAGTTTTAACTCTACCGTGGATCTGGGTTTGAGATCATGGTGTAATTTGTCTTGAGTAACGCAGCACGATAACTAAATAACGGAGTTTTATTTCTTCATTAATTGAGGACTATCACTTTTGGCACGTTTTAATTTACAAACATTGTCAAAGTAAATGTGGCTAATGCAAAACGAAGTATTTAAAAGTGCAATAGCATCATAAACTGTATTTCATAATTTACATAACTGCATCTCTGTTGTGCAGAAAACTATACAAAACAGGTTCCAGATCTTCTTTTTTTAATTAATAAATTAATATATTTAGATCAGCCCTTATAGCTATGCTTCACTTCGATATGACTCATGGCAACTGTCAACGCAGACACAACTAAAGCACTTTAAAAAGCATTTTAATTGTTCTGCACATAGATGGGACCATGTGGGTAGAACAACTAATTTATGAATATGATTGTTTTAATGGAACAAAGTGTTGTTTTACATAATATGAATGCTGTGCCTGAGAAAAACCACAGAACACAACTGTCACAAACAAAACCAGGCATGGCAACACTGAAATGTTATGTAATATGTGTAGCTAATAATGACAACAGCACTAATAACTTGATTATTGGTTATTACTTGGGATTATCTTAAATTGTTGAAGGTCAAGGCATGTGCAATTTAAAGGGAGATCACTGTTACACCCTTACTGAAAAATGTATTATATTAATAGAAAATCTTGTAAAATGCAGCTATTTACTACCGAAATAGTACCAGATAATATGTAACCCATTGAAGTGTTTTTGCTGAACAAAAAAAGGTAATTGTTTTCTTGCTATTTATTATTATTATTATTATTATTATTATTATTATTATTGATGATAATAGAACCTAAAATATTAACATGCCATAAAACTTCCAATAAGGTTCGCACATTCCTATGTCTTTGATCTCATTGTTTAACATATCTTTTATATTCCTATGTCTTCTGTCAATTCTGTTATCTATTATTCTCTAAAATGTGGGGTAGGTCATTAAGCACAACAAGAAAATTAAGTTGTATTAAGTACAACAAGAAAAACAAATACTTGAAATGCTTATTGTGTAAAAACTTGTGGAAAGATTTGTCGAACTGTAAACAGATTAAAAAAAAAACATTTTAGCAGAGTTCCCCTTTCAGACTATGTAATCCTTTCTCTCTAAATTTCTATAGAGCTTACTCTAAGAATGCTGTTTCAAAATATTTAAAACGATTTTACTCATGTAAGAATGGCAGCATTGAGGTACCATTGCTCTCTCTGAGTAAATTCAAGGCCTCTTAGTCATCAGATCAGACATTTAATTTGTCTTTATGGTCAATAGAGGAATTAACAGACATGCTTGACAAACATAATTGAACATTGATAAATGGTTTGTTTTCTTATTTGTTCAGCTAAGTTTTTTTTTTTATCTGTTTTGCCAAATAAGTACATTTACAAATCGTCTATTTTACATGAAAAAGAGAAGAGTAGATACCAAAAGAAAGATTTCAAATAAGTTGAAAGATGTATGGTTTAGTTTGTGTAGTATTTTATATATACATATATAACCGTATACAGTTGATTTTCTTTTTTTCCTTAGCAAAGTTTGGTTGTCAACTGGTCAGACTGTTTCAGAATCTCAGTGTTGTACATGTCCAGGGCGTGATTGACACGAATCATTTCACTGTTGTTCAGCTTCAGCCGGTGTTTGAGCATACATGAGAAAAGGTCTAACTGGGGCTTGCTGGGAGCCACAGGAGGGGCCAGGCGATTGATGCGGTCCCTGATGTCCAAAAGTAACAGCATGATAGAAGATGAGGAGTAGAACTGAGTGCCCTGAGTGTAGGACTGGTTTACCTGCTGAACAGCGCTGCGAAGTAGGTCTGCATTGAACCGCAGGCTGTAGCCAAACACCTGTATGTCTGAGATCTTGATGTATATTTGTCTTTTGCTGGGGTCGGAGAGGTCCACTGGCCCTTGACCAGTGTCATTGCGCATGGTGGTGGACACCTTGGTTCGAGTACGCAAATAGATGTGCACGGTTTCGAAGAAGGTCTTCCATCGATTTCCCAGGAGCAGGGTCCAGTTATAGCACTGCGTGTTCTGCAGCCTCACCTTCTCCCAGCGGGGATATCCGTGTTCCCCGAAAGGCATGCTCCAACCTTCAGAATGGCTTCCGCTGAAAGGGTTGACGTAAACGAAGAACATGGGGTCCACGCTGCTGTTGCGGACCTGGCAGATCTTCATGGAGAGGCCGATGATCATGTGGAGATAGTCCATCCGGTTCTTGTTGCTCTTCAGTGTGAGGGACATCCGCTTTCGCCACCTTGGGTCAAAGAATGTGTCCAGCCTGATCTCGTTGCTGATGAAGGTGGTGTGAATGTACAGCCGCGAGTCCATCTTCTGCAGCAGGTACTTGAGCTCCAGGTCCTGGAAGTCCAGATCGGTCTCAAAGCTGATGAACTGCTCGCTGCGCTCCGAGTCGACATTCTGCGGCTCGCAGCGGCCACGGTAGAGCTTGTAGCCCTTGTTGCAGGATCCGCACTGCGAGATGTTTGCCAGGCTGCACATGGCGCAGCTGTTGTTGCCCCCGATGATGCAGGGGATGGGTCTTTGGCAAAGGTTCACTCCTGTGTGACACACACACGTCCTCTGGCTCTCCAGGAAAGTTCCCCAGAATCCGTTTTCATTGCAGTACAAAAAAGACTGCACTCTGTTCAGCCACTGCAACACTGATCTGAACAACAAGGCGAAAGAATATGAAAAGTTAGCCAGTAGCTGAGAAGAAGAAAAAAAAATGCCTATATCATCTAGTAACATACATCTTTTAATGACAGTTGTGATTATGAACTATCATTTCTATGCATGTGTTTTATAGCGCACAGGAATCATCCATTAATTTTAAAGACACATATTCAGGTAAGGGTCAAGGTTAACGTACGGGTTCGTTTTTCCCCCCTTAGATATACAGCACTTTCATTTTTGCTGTTAGAGGTCTATTTCATACTAGCACATTGATGACATAGCACTATCAGATTAAGTAAAAAGTACAGGACAAAGAAGGTTAACTAAATATGTAATGAGCCTACTTTGCAAAAATCAGTGGACCGACACTGACTTCTTTAAATCAAGAAGACCCTGTATCAAAAGGACATGAAGAGGACAGACAGCTCTAGAATAGGATGTGCTCTTCGTAATTAAATTATAATTAAATTTATGGCCCAAAAAGGCCACATAATGTTTGACAAATTCCAGCTACTGTTAATTATTATAATTCATGACAGTTTGCAAAATGTGACATAGATGCAGCCTTACGGCATATGAAGAATACAGTTGTGCTATAAGTAAAATTGAAACTATAAGATATAATCTATTTGCTGCTAATATCTGTATACATGCATATATTCTTATGCAAATAAGTGTCATTTAAAAATGTGGCAAATTGCAAATGTTAGAGAATGAGTACGTTCATTGATGTGTGCTGGTCAGAGTACACTGAACTATTTATTTTTTTACACTTAGAATTTAATATTAAAGACTTGCACCATTTGTCGACATTCAATTTTGAAAACACACTAAAATTAGTTCAAACACAATTATGAGAAGAAAACCTAACAATAAGAGATCTGCTTTGTATTTTAGCTGAATTACAAATGGTTTAATTAAATCGATACTTTCTTACAGAAGTCATTTTATAATCTATAATATGGCCATTCCAGGCGACTCACCCTGGTCTACTTTGTTTATCTAGAAAGATCATTGTCAGTATTGTTCCTTCAGTTTTGTGCTCAGTTTTCAGTTATTCAGTGTTTTAATAAATGCCTGTGTATTTAAAAAAATACAATACCGACAAATGTGAATTTGTGTTTTTAGAAATATGTAAAGTTTATTTAAAAAGATCCACAACTGCAAAAATTAGCATAAAGATTAAGTGAATGGCTGATAACAATAACTACAATTTACCAGCTTTCCAGCTGACCACTGTGAATCAGTGGGTTTCTTTCAATACGAGTACAGCGGACGTGCTAGGCTGCAGTGAAGAACGTGCGTCACATTGGAAGGAGTCGCCCATCTTGGACTCTCCCAAGAGACTTGGAAAGACAATAGCTGAGTGCTCCGCATAATTAGGAGACAATGCCCCTGTGGCCCCTGGTGTTTCCATCCGGAGCCCTGCTTCTGCTCCCTGACACCTTCTAGGCAAAGCACTGGCCACCAGGGAGAAGGAGAACTCAGCTAATGGCTCGCCCTGGGACTGAATATCAGGTCGTACACCTGCTGCTGCTAGGGGCAATGCATGCCATTTAAAGTGCACTCACCAGATGTGACCGACATCATCTTCTGTAAACAAATTTGTTGTTGCTGGCTTGCACTCCTCCCTGCCTTTGGAATTGCATCATTGCACTATTCTTTCAATATGCACTATTCAATGCTAGGTTACAAAAGATCCTTCTCTCAAATGGGATCACATGACTTCTCTTTCAGTTCTACCTCCAGTGAAACCAGAGACACTGATCCACATGTTGCTTTTTCGATAGCCTGGCATTGCAGGTGTGTTCTGTTCTGCAGTTAGCATGAACTTTAATAATAAGATCTTAAGACAGAGGACCTTTCCTGGACTCTAGGTATAAATCTTGCCGTCGGCACTGCACCTGTAGAGTTTGCAGGTTGTTGCTACGCGTACTCCAAAACACATGCAGTTCAGGTATACCAGTGTCTGTAAATTGCCTCTCATATTAGTTTAAATGTGAGCTTGTGCTGTGTTGGGCTGGAGGCCATTCCTGTGGTGTTTCCTGCCTATTGTGGCACCCATGTTGGGCACCAAACCTAAAATTATAAATTAGATAAGTGGTTTGGAAAAAGACTCAATAAATGGACTGCTTCAGTATGTCCAAAAAAAAAAAGAAAACGCATTATGGCAATTGTGTTCAAAACGTCTAGACAGTTTACAAATATATTTTGAGTTAGCGGGTAGGATGAAAGCGAGATACAATTTATTGCAGAGAAAAAAAAATATTTAATTCCGGTTTCATGTTAAAAATGGCAAACTGTTCCATGTGAGGGCGATGTGTGCCCACCTCTCTCTAGGCATCTGGTGGTTGGGGTTGTGGTGGCAACGGATGCTGAGGCTGAAGAGCTTGCGCGCAGTGCGCTGCATCTTGAGGCGCAGGGCCTCCAGCGAGCTCTGCAGGTGCCGGTAGCGGGCCTGCAGGTCCCAGTCGTTCCCCCACAGCAGGTGCACGCTGCTCACAGAAAGGAAGTGAGTCGAGGGCAGCCTCTTCAAGAAAGATCTGAATTCATCTGGGAGGGCGTGAGAAAGAAGAACACAAAGAGTTAGCGCTACAGAGATAGCAAGAAAAAAAGAAAAACATATGAAGTCGTGATCTCTCGGATTTAGCACATCTCTGCTTTTTAAAGCAAATATTTATTTGAAAAGGTTAAAATACCGAGGCTCTTGTGCTATGGGAAAGGTTTTAATGTTTCTGATATGTGGATACCGGACTTACAGGGAAACTCAAAAGCTTTCCTCACCAGGATAATATATTTATATATTCTGCAACGGATTGCTGAGAGATACAAAAATGTGCATTACTGAAGTGTTTTAAACACAGTCTGTGATATAGCAGCCTTGTAATCTCAAGAACTTGAAAGAACACAAAACAGTTACTGAATTGAAACTCGGGGCTTCTTTTCTACCAAAGTCTACAAAAATGTATTGTGTTATTACATTTATAAATTGGACACCATAACACATATCTGGATATCTGTCAAAATAATTCTATTGTCCTTTAAGTTCTGTGCATGTGTGGATTTTAGTCAAATTAAATGTGCTTTCCAGCTTGGTGGATCAGTATGTGTATAACAACTGAAGTGACAGTTTCTTGTTTCTGGGTTTTGGATTTTTTGTAAAATTTTGTAGCATGATATAATAATAATACTACTACTAATAATAATAATAATAATAATAATAATAATAATAATAATGACCATAGCCTTTATTTACAGTAAGTAAACCCAGCCATATTACTGGAGAACCCAACTTGTAGGTTTCTAATAGAGAGTCATATGCAGTGCATGTAAGGTAATTAAACATTATGAATTATTTTTACTTAATTTATATCATATATTTATGTACATAGAAATGTCCCCTTAACTAGGCTTTAAAGTAATATGTGGCTATGTTGGTGAACGTGAGTCTTTGCATTTTCACTTCCTGCTGATCGTAGACACCATCAATGAATGCAACAAAAGGACCATCTGAGTGCTAACTGGGCTGTCATACACAGATAACGCCCACACTGACGATGTGTGATTGTCGGAAGCATTAAGAATTTGTAAATATCATTTTTAAAGGCAGCATGTAAACATGCAAAAATTTAATTACAAAGAAATCTTGTCATCATGGCAGTGGTCAAAATGTTTTCTGTATGTAATGTTTTTAAAGGCAGTTTACTTACCACTTTTAAATCATACAAATTAACAGTTTTTTTGCTTATGAAACAAGACCATGTGGAAGTTACCTGAACTCTCAAAGTCTTTGTAGGAGCTGGTCCATGAATCAGCCATGGCCTTTAAAGAGTTCTCCATAATCTGGATGTCGGTAATGGGGCAGTTGCATTGTGGGAACTCCTCACCACACTGGCAGATGCACTGGCTGTTCCGGCATATATACTCGCCTTCCCCATTGCACATAATGTAGCTAAGTGCAGACTGTACAAATTTCTCTTGGAGATACACAGGGAAGACCACCTGAAGGCCTGTTTGAGGTAAAACAAAGAGTTTCAAGTCAACTACAAACATCTTACAATTTTCATAGGCAGTGAACATTTTGTATATCATTTCACTAAGTGTTTTGCTTTTATAGGTAAGTTGTATCTTGTTCAAGTTCCTTCATTTTGACACAGCTATTGGAGGTAATTATTATATTGTCTGAGTGTGTCTGCATTTTGATTTAATGAGGTGTGTATTTAGGTAGCCTTCAGTTCTGAATCTCTTTGCAGTTATGTGCAAAACATTACATAAAAAAAATCTCCATATAAGTGGTTGTCTAATCTTTCCCAGGCAATTTGTGTTAAAAAATAATGAAAATAAAACTTTTACATAAAATTACAATCTGAATTACACTGTGTATTTAAAATCTTCTTTTCCCCTCTATAGCATCTTATTTATTATTTTGTGGCTAACTCTACACAACGATTTAAAAATCTTTTACATAACACACTGAGAAGAATATTATCATTGTAATTTTCTTTGCAACAGCAATAATGGATGACACTTTCATTTGAGAGAGATGAATGTGTTCATTTGATTCAACATGTGGTGAAGACTGTCTGCAGCATCTTAAAAACCCATCTGTGCATTTACAGTGAAGACTATAAATGCACAGACAACAACACAGGAGAGTAGAGGTTTACTCTGCATTTCATTCAGAAGCATACCTTACATTTGAAATGTGTTACATAAATCAACAAAATTGAACATTAAGCAGAGACATAGAGTGGATGTCTCACCCACAAGACTTCAATACTTTTCTATTCCTCTTTTTCAAGATAAAGTATCATCTTAATGTATGTAAGTACTTGAACATTTTATCCTATGGTAACTGCAGAGACAGTTCTTAAAGTTATGCTTCTTAAATACTAGCCCAAATGGTTCTAAATCTGTTTTATGACGATGGAAAGCTGTTATGCGCTTGTATTCCAAGCCTATATTTGTATAACTTGAAATGTTAATGCTTTTTGTGACTTCTGCTTCTTGGGTTTTGTAACATTGTGATGCAGTGGTCATTTCCACATTATAGGGTATGGGATCCTTTCCTTCTTTTTGTTGTTGAGTTACACATCAATACAGTCAAAGTCATGTCTGAAAAAACGTGCCCCTCACCATAAAATCTGTGCCGGTACACATGTACATTTATTGCACATAAATCTACTTACATGCTAGCTCCACAAAACAGAAAAAAAACACACTGTAAAAACACATTTTGTGTCCCGTAAAAGTAACTGTATTTCTCTTTTTTAGTTTCCACTTGAAAATATTCTCTACTTTTACTTTAAATTTTCATCCTTGATTTAACTTCATACATGTTTTATGTTAGTAAATTTAACTGAACATTACTAAAAATTTGTAAGTGCAAATCGTGGCCTCACATTTCTTAAGTAAATATCACATGACTGAGTTTTTTTCAGTGCAATAAATTTCTTATACATATAAAAGCACAAAGTTTCACAGATGACAATGATAAACTTATATATCCATCCATATATATATATATTTTTTTTTTTGCTCGTTTTAATTATTTATCTAATATTATATTAATATATAATATTAATATTTCAAATATATTTTATGTTCTTTTCAAATCACACACTGAAATACTGTACCGTGCACCATACTGAAAGTTTAGTTTTATTTTGTAACAGTGCAAGCTGTTCCACAGGCAGACACTAACTGCACCATTTTGCTACTGCACTGCATTGCCATGATACACCTCATAAGCTTTGATTTCACAAACGATTAATGGTCTATCAAATATCCAAGGAAAAAAAAAATGTTATTTAAGTCAGTGGTGCGGTAAGGCATGGTACTTGAATAGAGCACTTAATTATGATGAAACATCAGTTCTCTCATTTTGCATAAAAAATAAAAAGTTTATCTGAAAATTTCATTTCCCTCTGCCCACTCTGAGCATGCCTACTGCACTGAAATAAGTCAAGAGGCACAGATACAAAGAACACAGTAACTACCAGATCTCCACACAAAAAAAGAATCGGCATGTTTTCACAACACCTCTTCAAACATATTATTCACCTTTTGAAGTATAGACACTTTCAAATGATAATATTTTAGCTTCCAGTTCTGTTCTTTAAGCTTTAATATTTTCATATATTTTCCTTTTTCCACGCTGGCATAAATTCAAATACGGTGCATATTCAATTCAGGACAATAAAAGCAATGCATTTAGAAATTCATTCTTAATTTAAAGTAAATTTTTTTAAATGAATACAATATTGGACACACAGAACATAAACCAGAGAAGTGCACTGAAATTGACTGCTCAAATTCTGCTAAACTACCTTTGGCTGCCTGAGACCCTGCCTCTGCAGTTTTGTTCAGATTAATGTCTGCTGTTTCAAAGGTCACAAAATATCCACTAATAATCTGTTTGTGACAGTG
This sequence comes from Chitala chitala, assembly GCA_025773905.1. Lineage (NCBI taxonomy): Eukaryota > Metazoa > Chordata > Actinopteri > Osteoglossiformes > Notopteridae > Chitala > Chitala chitala. The sequence goes on from JABJVR010001363.1 coordinate 48,293, forward strand.
ACTAAAAAAACTGCTGTGTGAGAATCCCAAGCTCTTCCTATATCAGCACTACAACTGAGGAAAACGCTGTCCAGATGATTTTGATAAAGTGTTTGTTTCAGTTCACAACTATTGCAGCAGCTGTAACACCAACCAATACTACTGAAACACATGAACTGTGTCATTAAGAAACTCTAGGCTATATGTGACATTTCCTTTAAACATAGTGCTTTGACATTCTCAACACTGAAAGCTGTAGAGGCCAGAGATGATAGAAGGTCCAAGAACCAAAATAATTCACTCAAATTCACTTATACTCAGAACTGCAGACACAAAAAGCTAAGTTCAGTTACAAGAACATGGGCCAAACGTTTGTAAATCTCAAAGTTAAAAATCCCATACTGTTCAATATCCACATAGAGTCGTGGACCAAATAATTGTGCAGCTACATCTAAAACTGTAATTAAAATTAATTTTTCGAAAGTCATCATTTATCAGAATGAAGCAGAGTCACTGCAATCCGTTTTTCAAAATTCGATGCATGATTGGTCCGCATGCACCCGCAAAGGGTTAGAATGACTTTATGTACATTTACGAGGTTCTACATTATGCGTATGTGACTAAAGGCTGTGTGTTCTCTTTCCTTCTTCCAAATGAAGTGTTAGGTCACTGATTTAACTTGCTGTCGCCCATTTGTTTGCATAATCCAGACTGCAATGTTTATCCTCTAAACTCGGCCTGTACATTTACCTCCACAGTAGTACACGTTTTTGTTTTTAAATCTCTTATTTTACTGACTTCAGCAATACTTTGAATTACTGGTGTGTGCTGAAAAACAAAAAATGAAAATGGTTTTTAAAACCTAAAAATTTTGAAGGTGCTTTTCTCCTTGGTTCACAGGAGGATACAATGTTGGAGCTGCTTTGCAGTGTAACTGCTGTGTTTGTATACTGCAGCTCAGTAGATAAGGATTTGAAATAAACATGAAAGAATGTACAACTCAAGGGATCCTTTTTATGACTCGGTGAATGTGAGTTGCAATGTGGGAAGGATGAGACTAAAACAACAATGTGGGAAGGATGAGACTAAAACAACAATGTGGGAAGGATGAGACTAAAACAACAATGTAGGAAGGATAAGACTGGAATAACAATGTGGATTGTTGCTTAAAAATTGAATGAACAGAAGTAAGTAAATACAATCACACTGAAAATGACTTTTTTTGTGAGAGAATATTACCGTGAAAGATAAACCACACAACCACACGCTGATATAAAGGAATGGTATCATGACAATCTGATAACCTGCGTAATCAGACTAAGAAAATGTTCCACTACAAAAGTATTCCAGCTCAGACTAGTCCCGTGAAATTATTCTGCTTGCTGTAAACATATGGGAAAAAGGCAAGTCTGTCACTAAAAAACACATAGACATCAGTCAAGAACTTAACTGTATATTTAGACTAAATGTAAATAGCATATGACTATGGTTTTATTTTCCATCTTTTTTCAGATGATGGATGGCAGCCTAAATGTCTATAAAGAATAAATTTATTAATGTATTTCTATCCTGTTTTGTGTTTTTCCAAGTTCATTACTCCTTTCCTACATTTGAACACTGTAAGTGCATAAAATGACTCCCATTTTGGAATATAAATCCCTTTGTTAAGCCTTGTGCTACTGTGCCATGCTTATGTAATCTCAGCACTGGTCACCTTTCTCTAGGTACTCCATGTAAAGCTCAGGTAAAGGAAATCACATCCATCCACAGAAGACCAAACTCTTTAACAAAATACTACAGGATTCACTATGTTCTTGTGCACAACTGAACAGATGTTGTGATGCCAACATCCGTATTTAATGTCCTGGGCTAAAATAAACGGCATGGGGTTATGTAGTATGCATGTGGACATGCTAAAATTCTGAAAGACCAAAACCCCAGGTATAGCTATGGGGGTGTAAGACAGCACCCGGCCACTCAAAACCATATTCATTCACAAGGACGTCCTACAAAAATTAGGGTCAATATTTATTGTAACAGCTGAAAATGATGTGCCAATCACTCCTGCACACACATGACTGCTTAATCCTAACCCTAAAGAAGTTGAAGCAGGTGCTGTTGACTACCGGAATTCACAAACTTAAATAGAAAAGAAAGAATGGGGCCAGTCGTTTGCAGCACAAACAAACTGAAACAGCACCCCAATTTGTGGTAATGACCAATGAAGAGGCACAGAGTAGGTCATTAAGAGACTCTCTACACCCACTTTAATCTATTTCTAAGTTATCACAGTGATAATGATTTTGTTATAAAAATGATAAAACTCTACATACACAACTACTCACTAAATTTACTCACATCCCAGCAAACATTCACTAATGTCCCTAGAATGTTCTGGACATTTTTTAAACATTCTGAGAATGTTCCTTGTTTGCTGGGACTGTATTGGAACAACATAAAAAAAAAAAACAAATTAAGGAGAAATTAAGGAGAAAAGTTAACGGAAAAGTCAGAGGTGTAGCTATTATAGTGGGAGAATGTCATTTTTTAAAAATGTCATTTTTGACACTGTAAGCACATGCATGGCATGTGATGTATGGCAGCTGACAACGAGAAGCTGAAGAAGGGACTGTCTCGGATGAAGGTGTCAGTTTTTTAACACAAGGCTTCCATTTTTTCCCTGTGGGTGTCTCTGGGTCATCACCAGTATTGCATATATTCAGGGAGGACAGTAATTAAACTTTTATTTCTTTTTTTATCCATTTATCCTTACATCTCATAATTTTGGACCATCATCTGTGTGTATTAACCGTGTATTAATTTTACATTCAAATTAATGTTTTATTGACAGATGTGGTTATTAAATGCAGATGTGGTCATTTACATTAAATGCTAAAGTGTGTGCTAATGTTGCCAGATGCTATTAAATTGTAACAGAACAGACAGAGTGCATTTCTCTCTTCTGTCTGTTATACCCTTTTACAATAATTAAACCTGTGGACAGTCAGATTAATGTCTTCAAAGTCACAAATTAAAAAAATGTTTATCTGGTTGTCGGTTCGCATTGTGTAATTTCAGAACAGCACAAAAATATACAAAACATAACATATCATGTTTCAAACTGTCTAATTCGTTTACCCTGAATTTTTCGGAAATTCCTTGTTCCCACTTAGTGGTCAACACTACCTCATTATCCCAGCAAGACCAAGTGGTTGTACTGAACTATGTTTGAATGCTGGTGTTATGCTAGCAGTGAAACAGAACACACATAAATACGATCAACAGTTTTAGAATCTTTCTCATGTACGCATTTGAAATAGAGCACAGGATGTTTGTATAAATTAAATGCTACAACTTACAAACAGAACAACGTCCACAACTTAGTAAGGAACCTCAAATGGCTGAAGAATGTTAAATTTCCTAAAGGGAAGCTTGCTATACAGCCATAACATGATGACCCTCTTAATATTGAAGAGGTCCCTCTTTCAGGTAGGTGGTATTTATCAAACTAACATCCACATAAATAGCAGGACCCAAGGTTTCCCAGCAGAATATTGCCCAAACCACCATACTGCCTCTGCTGGCATGCCTTCTTGTGATCTGGTATCCTGGTGCCACCTCTTCACCAGGTACGCAACACACACAGACCCAGCCATCCACATGATGTAAAAGAAAATGTGATTCATCAGACCAGGCTACTTTCTTCCATTGCTCCGGGGTCCAGTTCTGATGCTCATGTGCCCACTGTAGGCACTTTTGGCATGGGTACCCTGACCGTTCTGTGACTACACAGTCCCATACGCAACAAACCATGGTGTTCTAACACCTTTCTATTGGAACCAGCATTAACCTTTCTAGCAATTTGAGCTATAGTACCTCTTCTATTGGATCAGACTACACGGGCCAGCCTTCGCTTCCCATGTGAATCGATGAGCCTTGTCTGCTCATGACCCTGTTGCCAGTTCACGAGATTTCCTTCCTTGCACCACCTTTGGTATGACTACTGCAGACTGGGAAACTCCCACGTCTAGCCATCACAATTTGGCCCTTATCAAAGTTTCTCAAATCTTTATGCTTGCCTATCTTTTCTGCTTCTGACACATCAACTTCAGGGACAAAATGTTCACTTGCTGCCTAATATATTCCACCCACTTCCAGGTGTAACTGTAACAAGATAATCAATGTTATTCACTTCACCTTTCTTATGGCTGATCGGTGTATGATAGTCCTTTTCTACCGTTATGGATGAAGGTTACAAAGGGCATTCACTTGGTGTAGAAAATGTACAGTGGCTACAAGTCAGGTTTCAGGGATCACACTTATTCTTTAATTTGGTAATGCATAACAATAATTAAAAATTTGTATTAGGCTGACAGATGTGAATAAACTATGACATTCTGGATTCTTTTTTGTATATATCCTGCAAGGAAGATGTACATTATTTAATGTCAGTTTCTAGGTTTGCTCATGTACAACAACATTTTTAGAGCCAAGTCAGAAAACTACTACTTTAATGACGGAATATTTTGACTTTTATTCTCTGAGCTTTATTTATTTATTCAGTGGCCCTAAAATGCCATTGTACTCACGAATAACTGTTAACAGTTATTATTCATGTTAACAGTTAATACAAATCAGTTAACAATGCTTTTTTTTTTTCCAGAAAACATAATCAACACATACAAGGTGTAGATGGATGTAATGAGATTTCCTGTGGCCAAGAGTGCAAGAGAGCTTTGGTGTTGGCAGAAGAGGTCTGAATATGCCCAGATTTGTGCATTGATGGAACCTTGTGCAGGTGGTCAAGAATGAGGTTTTTTAAAACCTGTCCCATACAGATCACTGCTTCCACTTTCATTCAAAGCAATACTTTGTTTGATATGCACTTATCCAACACTCCACAAAAACATGATTTAAAAAAATTGCAGTTAATACAATTTTGTTTCTGTAACAAAAACACAAAGCTGACGTGAACGTGCACCGATGGCCAAGCCATGAAATGTTCTGCTTATGAGAAAGTATAGCCTATATTGGAAAGCAGACTTCAGTCTGAGTCATTTTCTGTTGTCCTTTTACACAATAAGAAAACACAAAGGAAAAAAAGCTTTGTTTGTTGAGCTTGGGCCAGACTGTATTAACAACAAGGATTTATGGCTGAAGAGACCCCACTAAGCAGAAATACGTGCATCGATGTACGAATTGCAAGTAATTTCTCAACCAAAAAACTGTAACGATGGCAACTTGTTGCAAAAAGCACTATATAAAAATAAACTTATTTGAAATAAATAACAATGGAGTCTCCTGCTGCTGTATTCATTTATGTGGCTCCTAGCATGCTTTGAGCTGTTGAATTCCGTTGCAAATAGTTAAATTTTAGTCATACAAAAAGGACAGGTAATGTTAATGTTCAATGTTAATGTGTGTGGTGGGTGCTACCGTGACTGCAAGAGTGTGTATGAGTAAAGGAGTGGGTGTGTGTTCCACTTAACAGTGTCAGAGAATGGCTTGTTGGTTGAGCCGTTCCCTGTTGTTAAGATGTTAATAAAAGCAGAGTTTTCAGGAGATGCTTATGAGTGCATATTTGCTGGCTGACACTGCATTGTTATTTATCAGATTGGTTGGTACTGTGCAGAAATCCATTTCCCCAAGTAATTTTTGAGGTCAAAAACTCTTTCCTTATCATTGGAATTATATTATATCACAGTTGTTCATTCAAAAACAAAAAAACTTTACATTTTACAAAAGTTGTTTTGTTCAGATTACACTTCTCTGAGCCCTTTGAGGACCACAGTTAAAATGTGTATTTTATAAATAAGTATGCAGAATTAGTATTTCAGATGTATCAAGAAAAATTTGAGCTTTTCCGTGTGTTTTAATAAGAGATTTTAAAATTCCCATTTTGTTGCGTTTTAATTAAACACAAGGAATAGCACAGGTTGTGCACCTACGGTAAATGTGGTTCTTGTCTGCTACTGCGCAGCTGAATGCTAATCAATTCAGGCAGTGGCTTTTATCCAAGCTGAAGGAACAGCTACATAATTGTAATTACTTGGCTTTTTGAAAAAAAAAATGCTAAGCTTGGTGGCGATCATCAAACAATCATCAAAAAGTGGACAAGCACTGCGTGATGCCTAAGATGACACTGAACATCCCACGTGTGCTGAGCCCATATGAGATCTTTGTGAGATCCCACGATGTTCACTTTGAGGTCATGCACGGCATTTCTGTGCACTAAAGATCTTCCTCTCTTCCTCTGACCTTGTCCTCTGAAATTGAGCATAGATCCAAACAACATTCATGTTTTTTTGTTTGCTGTTTGTTTTCTTTGTGTGTGTGTGTGTGTGTGTGTCTCCTTAGAGGCTAGTTTAAGCAGGCCTGCAGTTTTTTACACTCCTGGGTGAGATGAAGTTCTGCTTCCTGTCAAACTGTTTTTGCTAATTTATTTTGTTAATTAGAACGTGATTTTTAAAGACTCTGAGCACTGACTCCTGAATTTATATAGCCAATTTATACAGTATTTTACAAATACAGTTCACAGAAACACATGAAAACCATGTCAAAGTTTAAAATGATATATATTACTGTAGATAAAAAGTGACAGAACTGTTCAACTTCAAACACTGACATTTTAAAGGTTACCAACAAAGCATTATTTCATGGAACTGAAGTTTTTACGGTTCTCTTTATACTGTGTATTAATAAAAAAAAATTATTTAGGCATGCCAAAAAGCAAGTTCCTTCATATGTCAGACACATGCTATTCATTTTATTGAGTGAGAATATCATTTCGGTATCAATACTGGTGGACAAATCGGTATTAAATATTTTTAACGTAATAAACAATAACACTCAAATGTCAAATCTGTTAATTTCTCAGGGAATAACCCATTGGGCTCCAGTTGTTTACATTCATCAGATGCTGATTTTCCAACACTTGTTAGATCACTGAAAACATTATTTTACTTTCATAGCTTAGAACATTGCTTTATCACAGCTTCATAAAGTAGGAAAAGCCAGTGATCTGTAAAACTGCATGTTTTACATAGTTAAATAATTTTCATTCATTGTGGTCTGTAGCCAGAAAACATCTCCCTGAAACCAAATGTATACACTTCAAACTTCTCTCTCGGTATAACTATATACATTTCAGCACATACAATGTAACTTTGTTGTGCCACATTAGTTATGTGGTGTTAATATGTAACATATGATTGGAATACATGCAATATTTGTGAGTGTATGTTTACTGCAGCGTTGTCATAAGCATTTCAGTACAGGGAGGTACCATTGACCGTGTATGTGCCAAAAACGATTGCATGGACTGATTATATACCCTAGTAAATTTTTCATTTGAAATGCAAACATTTTAATGGTAAAATTTTAAACATCCACCTGCTGCTGTATTATGAGGGCACTTCTGTTGGACCACGCTGACTTTTGCTGCAATTTTCCATCTTTTGTACTGTGGAAATCCACATATTTTACAAACCATTTAAATTTAGCCGAACAAGTCAAAGTGTATATTGACTGGACAGAGCTGAACGTCTCTGTCCTTTGCTGTTGGCTTCCATTACACACCTGTATTGTCCAGTTGTTAGTGTCTAAACATCTACTTGTGTTGTATTTTTCAACCTATTATTCAACTGGACGTAGGGCATTTTCTGGGAAGCTGGTACTTTTTGTAAAAAAATCACTGATGGTGAATCACCCATTAAATAAATTTCAACATGCACATCACAACCACGCAACATAAACACTCATTTGTCTGAATCATAAACCACGCTCGCTCATTCTGCTGCGTTTTAGATCAGTTTTACAATTAGTTTTACCGCTTTGCATACATCATATCAATTATCCAATTAATCAATTTTACCTTTTTCATCTGTTATTGTGTGACTGTGTGCATGTCTCTTCAGTCTTGTTTCAGCTCTGTTTATGTTCTACTCGTTCTCCCATAAGCATGCTGAATGGTTCGTCTGCAAGTCCTTTGGTCTTGTATGTTTCACGTTCTCTGCTCCCTGAGTCGAGTTCCCTGTGCCCTTGCATTTTGCTCCCCATGGACTGATCTTTTGATGCTTGACTTCTCTGTATGGTTCTCCGATTTGGAGTTTAAATAGCCTTTTGGGCTACTGATTTACATCAGTAACCTGAACTCTGGACATGGATCCTATAGTATGCATCTGTTATCACTGTAAATGTGAATTCACATGCCCCCCTTTATACAGGGGTGTGTGTGTGTGTGTGTGTGTGTGTGTGTGTGTGTGTGTGTGTGTGTGTTTGTCTGGAGTTTGCAGGTTTACATGCATAGGTTTACTTCAGGTCTGAAA